>APFE031552919.1:15020-33169 GCA_000404065.3 Pinus taeda | reverse complement strand
GAACCGGTGATTGGACCGGTCCACCTAATAAACCAAGTTTCAAACCGAAACTGATCAAACCGGGACTGGTTAGGTCTCAATGAACTGATATTAAAAAAAAATTATGAAATATTTATTTTTTAATGAAAAAAACTATTTTTAAGATTTAAAACCGCGATTCCAAACTAATAGACACAAAATATGCAAAGTTTTCTCATACATATACCATATAAAGGTGAATTTATCAAAATGGCACCAAGTGCAATGCATATCAACAACAAAATACATAATCAATGAGGCTCTAAATGGCCTCTAGAGTCCAAAAACAAAACCTACAAGCTATGGGGCCAATGAACTACTAAAAGTCTACATATATTATATTAGTGATCAACATTATCAATTGAAAGTTAAAACTTCTCATCATGATCAAACTCAGTTGGTTGAACCTTGACTCCCAACCTTTGCAATTTCTTGAGTCACAAACTTCTCTGCTAGTTTAGTGACTTGAGTCTCAAACTTCTGAAGGTGTTCTGCCCTAATATTCCCTATTAATTCATTTGGTGCTCCACGTGTCTTTACATGGCCTCCTATCCCAGCCAAGTGTTGCTTGAACCTATTAATATCCCCTCCTTCAATAGATTTTTGACAATATTTGAAGATCATTTTTCCATCAATCATATCACAATGAGCCCATGTAGTATCCTTGGCTTTTGGAGGCATGGTGGCTGCTACTTAGCTCAAAATCTCTGTTGTTCAACTACTCTAGCAAAAACTCAACACTCTCCAAGCTCACAATGAAGCTCACAAAAACTCTAAATGGGATGTGTGAGGCAAATGAGAGGGGATACCTCTTTTTATTGGCTTGGAGGGGTTGTTTTTGGAGGGAAACAACCCTTATTTTCCCTCCAAACCACCTCACAAGTCTCCAAGAATGCCTGTGGTGGGTCTGCGGCTAGCCTGGCAAGGATACTGACCGATTTATGATGAAATCGACTAGTTTATGGGAAAACTGGTCAGTTTCATCATAAACTGGCTGGTTAATGCCTGATTTGTCTAAAAAAAGGGCGAATGAGGCTATTGACTGGGTTTTTTGACCGTTGCAGTTGCTCTAGCCAATGAACTAGCTGGTTTGATTGGTTTCCGGTTCAATCTGACCGATTTTTAATACTATGCTTTTGAGTGGGATTCTCCAAGCTCTTTTGTTTTCTCAGTTGATCGGGATCTCTTCAGCTACCAGAATTATCCAAGATATTTTACTTCTGTGATGTTAGAAAAATTGAATTTAAAAGAGTATGATATACCACATGTGCATATTGTAAAGAGGATAAAACATATCAACAACCATTAGATCAATAAACACAAACACATTGATAACAAAGTTCACCTAGTGTGGGTTACATCTTTGGGCCCGGTGTCATGAGTGGGGAGGTCGCTTAATTTAATGCCGCAAATGATGATGATGTACATGGCATGTTATTTGTCATTACAAGGAAAAATACCCTCAACCTGAGTTGCACCTATCTCCACGAGACATTCTCCCTATAGGAACTATCACTCAAATGGGTCCTCCTTCAGCATGACAAGCTAACAAATCTCACATGATGTGGCAACAAGTATCCCTCAACATAATGGTAACCAGGGATCTCAACAATAACATCATCTCAGTAAAATAGAAGAAAAGCATGACATAAATGTATTATATACCTCCACTTCCGGTGATGGCCAAAAAATGAAGAGCTCACACACTGAAATGTCTTGTGCCACTGAATTCCTGGCGATGAGTGGCACAAAATCGACTATAAACTTATTCAATTCTGACAGCATCGAATTTTGGATCCTCAGGAATCTTGAAGATTCCCTCAAAGATTCCTCCCTAAAGATGGTCGGAAAATCCGCTGCTTGGATGAAGATTAAGAGCACACCATTGTGCTCCTTGTGAAATTCTGTGAAAAATGACTATAAAGTTGACAAAATTCTGCCTCTGTGAAAAATCAACCTCCAAGGGAATCTGTAAGATTCCACAAGATTCTCCAAATATTCCTTGATGTTGGCCACTTGAATTTATGCTGCTCAGATGGATATTTTGACTACACGGTTTCACTCCTAGCAAGAAAACCTACAAAAATAACTATCCACTTGTCAAATTCTGTCATTGACATCTCTGGCCCTCAAGGGAATATTTTCATCATCTTAAGATTCTCTAGGTTCATGGTTCCACACCTCCTCCTGGGTAAGGTTCTGCCTCCTAGAACTATGTCAAGATTCCACCCTCATGCTACCTAGTTCCATTGGGTCTGCACCTCCAAGTTCCGCCTCCGTCCTCCACTCTTCCCTGTCGAATGCATTGAGTGACATTTAAATATGTTAAGGAGCGATTTTCCAATGCATGGTCGTTGGCAAAAACCTATTTAATGATTGGTTGGGGGGCGGGCCGGATTCAAAACATGCCACACCCAATTTTGGACGCCTTTTGATAACCATATGATATATAGTTATAATAGCAATACATAAAAGGCTTTAAAAATTAATCGTTGGTTTTTAATATATATATGATTTGTATTCATATGGGAGTGTGCCATGTGGTGGGGTGGTGGCCCGCCACCCCATTTGATGTTTTTAATGTTATATATAATATAACCAATTTGATGGGGGGGAGGGGAGAGGTGGTTTGGGTGGCAGCCCACCACCCCTAATTTTTGTTGACACCTAATCAGAGGGATTGGGTGAACAACTGTAATTAGTGTAAATAAATAATAGAGGAAATGAAGAGTCATTAGGAGATGAACTGAATAGTCACTCCCTCTAGTATATAATAATGAACAACCTAAATGAATAATATTATTACATTTGAGGAGTTACCTCCTGGCCTGACATGGTATCGGAGCCAGCCTCTATTTTTAGTTTCCTGCTCCTCTAACTCCTTTACGCTATTTTTCTAGTAGCTCTAGACTCTGTCATTTCTATCAATTTCTCTGCATGTTATCATTGTCTAATTTCTGCCCTCTGCGTGATAATTTGGTGTACATTCACAGACTCCAAATGTTGTGTAAGACTCCAAACACTGGCCTCTGTCCAAACACTATGTAATGCTCCCATAGGCATACGCTGGTTTTCCTTACTCATTGTGCTAACCTACTACAGTCCTTCACGGCTGAGGTTGAACCACACAGTCGAAGGAATGTTGAGGACTGTGTCTGAATGCTGCCACAATGCGTAGGAGGAAGGAACATCGAGACTCAAGCGACCTTTGTGTGGCTCTTGCCGCAGGCAAAGGAACAGTAACTAATTACATTAATCGATGTGGTTTGACATTAAATGTTGAATGCATTCATATCCCGCTATCATAACTCAACATACCTCTCCATCCGCTCTCCATACTTTTGCACAGTTAAACACAATGCCATCACCAGTCCCTGGCTCCTTTATTACGTCGAACGTTTTCCGTTTAATACACAGTTTTTGTATTACCACTTATTTCATAACCATGGGACCTCCACCGCTGTTGTCATAATACGTTCGGTTTTTGGTATCACTCCACCGCTGCTGTCATAATACTCCCCACATCCATGATACCGGCTTCCTTGTAAACGCCATACTGGCCTCTGCCCATAGCGCGTGTGCCTCTCCCACACCATCGCTCCCCCACACGTATGTTGTGCCTCTTCATTACCACAGAGTTAATGTTGTTGGTAGAGATGTAACAACGTTGTCTAGCACATGTTGTTTCGTTGTCTGTTTTCATATACATAAATGCTACTGATATACATTACTTTGTTTCATTGTTTTCACGCTATTTTGTATTTTTGACTCCCAGTCAATCGTTGACCCCTCCCCTTACTGCATTTTTTTTTTTTAAATCACCAGAACTGCATTTTTTTTAACCAACAAAAGTGCATTTTTTATATATTGGCAGCAAAGTACATTTTTAAAATGCACTCATTAATATCAACTGTGGGAGTGGTTCTCAATGGGAAGGAGAACTATCCTGAGTGGTGATCTGGATTTAAACAGGAATACAACAAACTACAGAGATAACGATAAACACAGAGATGCAGCGGAAATAATACTTCATTTCATTAATGTAAAATACTGAAATATGCTTACAAACAAAATTGGAAATAAACTAGCTAGGGCGATGGTAGCTTATCTTTGAGAAGAGATGTGGTGGCTACATGCCTCTGAATTGTGTTACAATGAGGCTCAAAGGCCTATTTATTGTTTAGAAACAATGGAAAACCTTTGACATTCCAAAACCTAACCCTAGAATATGAAACGCCAAATTGTGGGCCCTATTTGGGTAAATTGGTACATCAACTTCCCGAGGTTGTAACTTTGGCATACGATCTTTGTTTGATGCGCATAGTATCTCGTTAGAAAGATCTATCCGAGAACTACAACTTTTGGAAGAGCAACATCGGTCCATGGACCCATGTTGCTCTCATTTTTCCCAAAAAATGTCGTTTAGGGCCTCAAAATGACTCTGGAAGTTCAGGACCTGAAAAACTACTAAAAATAGTAAACTGGGCTACAATTAAGGAAACTGAAAAGCTGAAAGAAATAATGGTGGGGGCCCAAGTGGATTTGGCAGGTGGCCACCAATATCTACTTGGATCGTTCCTCCCTCCTTAGGAAGCAATGGTCCCCATTGCATTGAGTTCCTCCATGAGATGAGAAAACTTCTGTTGAACTTGGTCCTTGGTGAAGGAGTTGGCTTGCTTTGACAACTCGATACAATTGGATATTCTGTTGGCGAGTGTGCTTGATCTGTGTGTCCATGATACGATCAGCTATAGCTTGTTCCATGCAATTTGGATTTAACTCTATGGGTGTGAGCTATTCTGCAATGTCGGATGTGTCTAGTAATGGTGGAAAGTATGGCCGAAGGTGGTCCACATTGAACACTAGTGTAGGCCAAGGTATGGGGGAATGCTGAGCTCAAATGCATTGTCTCCCACAACCTTGGTAATGGTGTAAGGACCATATTGGAGTGGTCTGAGTTTCTTATAGGCTCTGGTGAGGTGTTCCTTTTGCGAATGCAACCAGACTTTGACGCCCACCTGAAACTTTTGTGGCACCCGATGTTGATCATGTTGTTGCTTGTACTTGGCATTTGATTTCTCCAGAATTTCATGGACCTGCTGGCGAATATGTTGGATGTGCTCAAAGAAGTTGTTTGCCTTATTTGTTTCAAACTGGACATGAGCCGAATCTGCGTGAGTAGCTGCAAATGGCATGGCCACATCGATGGGACATAGTGGTTGGAATCACAAGCCCACCTGAAAAGGGCTGTGGCCAGTCGAGCTGTGGAGAGCCCGGTTGTAACTTCCTCATATCATATTTTTAGAGATATGATATGAGGAAGTTAGGGTTTTTGCAAGCTCCATAATTGCATCTCAAACTAGTCATCGCGGATTTTTCACTATAATTTTTTTCTATGAAAGTTTAGACTCTAAAATTAAAAACAAATTGAGACAAAATCTTGGTGAAGCTCGGGCCCAAATTTCAAATCTTGTTTCGCTATATTTTCGAAGATACGGTCCAAGATATTTAGGGTTTCTGCAGGCTCCTGAATTACATCCCAAACAGGTGATCTTGGGAAAATCGTCATAACCTTCTCTCTGAGCATCAAATTGAAATTTTGTAAGTTATAGAAAGAGGACAGATTGTAGTTTTCTTTTTATTAGTTTCAGGTCCTAAGGTTGAAATAGTGACAAATGGTATTTCGTACAAGTTTGCTCTATCGAAAAATTATATAATCAGGTCATCTTGGGAGATTGGGCATAACTCTTTCTTGGAGAATCCAATTTCGATCAGACTGGTGGCATTGGAAAGAGGACATAGAGGGCTACCACAGGTTGCAATTTCAGAATTTGGAGATTTGAAACTATAGAGTTACATTTGTTTCAAGGCCGAGATCCTAAAAGAAAGAAAAAGAGATATGTGGACGTTTGATGGCAAGGATCTGGTAACATGGATACTACAGATAGAGCAATATTTTGATCTACATGATGTGCAACTATTACAAAAGGTACATATTGCATCTTTATATTTAGAACCGAATCAGTTTGTATGGTATAGAGGGCTTTTTTCTCATAAAGACAAAGTGAAGCACCTTCTTTAGCCAATTGATAAATCTCAAACAAAAGGGTTCAATGGCAGAGCACATTGAGGAATTCCAAAAATTGAATATAAGGGCAAATGATATTTCAGAGAAGTAGAGGATTGATGTCTTCATAGGGACTTTAAAATATGACATCCAACATGATGTTTTCCTTTGGGAACCTGATTTATTAGAGAAGGCATACAGGTTGACAAGAAAAATGGAAAGCAAAATTATGGAAACAAGAAAGTCTACCACTCACAACTATAAATATGGAAGTGTTGTTTCTCCTAGCCTTCCACAAACTACAAGGTTGACACCACAACAATTAGAAGAAAAAAGATAAAAAGGGCTTTGTTACAATTGTGATAGCAAATACATTAAAGGTCATAAGTGTCCCGAGAAGAAATTATTTTACATAGATTGTGAAGAGGAGGAAGAAAAGGATCAAGAGACATCAAAAGAAGAGGATATGCACTGGGAACCAACCCTAGAGAAAGAAGAAATGAATTCGACCATATATTGTACTGCATTGGCAGGAATTACCACTCCCCAAACTCTCAAGATAGAAGGGCATATAAAAAAGAAGAAGGTTCAAGCAGTGAAATATCAGGAAGAAAAGGATCAAGAAACATCAAAAGAAAAGGGTACTCACCAGGAATCAACCCTAGAGAAAGAAGAAATGAATCTGACCATATCTTGTAATGCATTGGAAGGAATTACCACTCCTCAAACTCTCAAGATAGAAGGACATATCAAGAAGAAAAACGTTCAAGCAGTGAAAGATCACATCGAGCATCAACAACAAGTTCTCCAACTTTTAAAGGATAACCTCAATTTGGCGCAGAATCGAATGAAACAATAGGCAGATCAATATCACAATGAAATAAGTTTTGATGTAGGTGACTTGGTATTTCTACGACTACAACCATACAAACAAATGTCCCTCAAGGAATCTAAGAAGGATAATAAATTATCACCAAAGTATTATGTTCCATACAAGGTGTTACAAGAGATTGGTACTATGGAATACTAATTGGAGCTTCCTGCATCTTCTCGAGTGCACCCAGTTTTCCATGTTTCATGCTTAAATAAGGTTATAGGTGAGAAGATCCCAGTTCAAACAATATTGCCAGAACTTGACAGGGAAGGAAAAATCATATTGGAATTGGAAGCAGTCACAAAAACAAGAAATCAACACCTACAGAATCGATCAATTTTAGAGTATCTCATCATGTGGAAGAACTTACCCACTGAAGATTCCACATGGGAGGATGAGAATTTTATACAAAAGCATCTAGAATTGCTCAAGCGTTGAGGACACCAATTTTTGAAGGAGAGGGGCATGTTAGGTCCCTATACTAGTAGTGTAACCCCTTATTGTTACTATTGCAACCCCCTTATTCTATTATTGTTCCCATATAGTCCCCATGTTGTTGTTATTATGCCCCATAGAAGCCCACTATTGTTATTGTTGTTCCCCTATAATATTATTGTCATGTAGGCTCTGATTATATTGGGACCCGTTAGACTCATATATATAGAAAGGAGGTCTTGTCATTTGTATCATCCAAGAATTGTTCATTTGTGTGATGTAAAGGAGGTTTCCCCCTTGAAGAGGCTGATTTTTAAGTCGCTGATCTATCTTTTCTATCTTTTTGTGAGTTGGCTTCATAACACTTTAAATATGGGTTGATTCCTCTAGGAACAATGCAAGGAAGTAGAGGCTTGGAAGGAAACAAAATAGGCTAAGTGTTGGCTTGAGATAACTTATGAGTAGAGAGTTAGATTATACTTATTCAAGAATTGTTCTAGTGTGAACAAGCATTGTATTTTCTTCTCAGATATTTTGCTTAATGCAATATAGATAATCAGGGTTTTGAGATGTTGCTTTCCCCAGAGAAATATTGTGTTATGTGCCATTGATATGATTCCTCTTTTTGATTATTGTTTTCATCAATCAAGTTTTTCTTCTGCTAAAGAGTAGAGTAGACTATTGTCTAATGTTTTAGTATATCACAGGAGCTGTTGAATCTACAAGTAAAAATCTACATGGTATCGAAGCTAAAGACAATATAAAAGAGGAGATTTCGAGTTTGTTTTGGAGGTGAAATTCAAATTTGCAATTCATACTTCAGAGTCAGCAAATGAATTTCTATGGTTTAAGACTTGAGTATTCCTTAGATGGTAGCTCCAGTTACATAGCCTGGAAGGACATGATTGAAGAAGTGCTGGAAGACAATGGCCTCAAGGAATTCTTTGATCAAGGCATTCCTAAGCCTACAACATTAGATGCTAAATATCTGGCTGAATGGAGCAAGTGTGTGGCAATGGCGAGGCAGATTATCCTTGAGGGAGTTCAAGATCACATTATCTCAAGTCTCCACAGCAAAGAAACTCCATATTCAATGTGGAAGGCATTGACATACCTGTTTCATAATAGCAATGACCATAGGAAGTTGGCACTGAAGGAAAAACTTAGAAAGATCAAGATGGAGAAGGGCAACTCAATTCCGAATTACTTGACGAAGTTCACCCATTGTCGGGATGAGCTTGGAAGTGTCAAGATTACTGTTGCCGAGGATGATATGGTGAGCCTAGCTCTTCTTGGACTTCCCAAGAGTTGGAATAGTTGTAGAATTGAGGCTTCTGTGATTCATCATAGTTATAAGAAGAGCTTCGGCGTAAATCACATGAAAGAGACCTTTGTCGACGCGTTTCGAACCAACTAGTGTGGTTCATCATCAAGACAAGTTGGAATAGTTATCAGGACTTTGTTAAATGGAGGGAGAAGCTACCAAATTGGGAACGAGTGTGGTTGGATTTGGTACAAGAAGAGTTTCGACGGAACACCAGAGATGGGACCTCTTCCAAATAAGTGGAAGAGGAATTTTCCTTAGCGAGTAAGGAAAATAAAGAGATGGGAAAGAAATCCCAAGGCGAGGTGAGCGACAAGAAGATGGACTTGTCGAAATTCAAGTGCTTTCACTGTCATGAGAACTGGCACTATGCCATGAATTTCCCACAGAAGAAAGCAAGCAAGAAGCAGCCTATAGTAGTGGCAACAAGTGAAGCTCTAGCTTCACAATTTGAACTTGATTTCACTATCATTGCATGCATGGCCAACACTATAATGGGAAGTGTGTGGTATCTCAAAAATGGTGCCTCGTTCCATATGACGGGGAACAAAAGATCTCTTTAGTGATTTTGAGGAGAAAGACCTCAAGAAGAACATAGAGTTTGGAGATGACAGGAGGTATAACACTACCAGGATCGGTACAGTTACCTTTCAAAGGGAGTTTGGATCCCCTCTCAGAATCACATATGTGATGTATGTTCTGGGACTGAAGAAGAATATTGTTTCTATTGTGGTATTAGAAGACCATGGATACGATGTGACTTTTATTAAGGGAAATGTTTTCCTTAGGCACATCGCTGTGAGACAGGTGAAAAATATCGATGTGCAAGTCAAGAACCTGTATGCTCTCGAGGTTGAAGATGCATGAAAAGTCTTAAGGAGCAAGGAAAAGATTATAAACTTGGTGGTTGAGAGGGAGCATGAATTACCTCTCAACATGTAGCCTCAGCAACAGTCTCAAAAAGTTGTGGAGCAACCACAATTAGAGAAGCAAAGAGGAGACCGAGTTGAGAGATCAACTCAAGCAGAGAAGAAGCAACCTCAGAAGCAAACTCATAAAGTTGTGGCGCAACCACAACTGGATAAGCAGAGAGGAGACTGAGTGGAGGCATCCACTCAAGAAGAGACCGCCAGTAGGGGGAAATTTTGTGCCAAGTGGGCAGAGGGAGCAAATGTAGCCATAACTCTAGGTGAGAGGTGGGGCGATGTGAAGTGATAGTCCCAAGATGGAAGAAATTGGGTAGGATCCATTGAGAATATTTGTCTCTTGGATAATACCTTGCTACGAGATCCAAACTACATAATAGTAGGATGGATTAGTGGCAACTGATACAGTCAGATATCAGATTGACATAGGCAGAGGCTAGCAGTAGCCAAATACTAAAGAGTGCAGAGAAGATTTGACCACAATGCAGATAGGCAGAGTTAGTATAAGCGCAAAGTTTTCAGTCGACAGAGGAAGAGCTAGTAGTAGTCAGATACTTTGGTGACATATGCATCATACTGATTTAGGTAGGATGCCTTTTTAGTTTCAAGAGTTGTTGTATCTACAACTCTAGAGAGAAGTGTTGCATGCAAAACATTCCAAAGGTTCAGGATCAGGATAGAGTTGAATTCATTTCTTGTTGAGAGGGAGTGTTGAAAATAGAAACAAGAAATGCTAAAAATAACATTTAGAAATTCAAATCTATTTTTTCCTTGAATTAAATTGTAATTATTTTATCATAACAACTTGTAATAATTAACTAAATTAAGTTGGCTTAGTTAGTTTATGAAATTTGAGTTGGAATTCTATCTAGAGTCAGTAGAGTGATCCCTGAATTTTAGGGGCCCAAGTTGAGTACTTTTAAGTTGTAATTAAATAACTCAGTCTAATTGAGCTATAGTTAGTTAAACTAGTTCTAATTGTTGGAGGAAATAATAGAGGTATAATAGTGGATTAGTGAACCAAACCAATACCACACTAGTTAACTGAATATTCACTCACAATAACTCATGCATGTAAGTTCAGATGAAGATCTAGTTAAGATTAGAGTGCAGGGACAGTGTACTATCATTTTGCATGCAATCAGTTGAGGACCTAAGTTTGGATTGTGTAGTTATGGAGAGTGGATTTTCTCTTTAAATATGAGTTGATTCCTCTAGGAACAACGTAAGGAAGTAGGGGCTTGGAAGGAAACAAAATAGGCTAAATGTTGGCTTGAGCTAGATTGTGAGAAGAGACTTAGATTATAGTTGTGTAGGAATTGTTCTAGTGTGAACAAGCATTGTATTTTTTCCTCAAATCTTCTGGTTAATGTAATATAGATAGTCGGGGTTTTGAGTAGTTGCTTTCCCCAGAGAAATATTGTATTATGTGCCAATGTTATTCTTCCTCTTTATGATTATTTTTTTCATCGATCAATTTTTGGCTTCTGCTGAAGAGTAGAGTAGATTCTTGTCTTATGTTTTAGTATATCACATGAGTTGTTGAATCTATAAGTAAAAATCTACAATGCCAGTGTTAGAGAGTGCAAGAGTCAAAGAGAAAATGAAAAAGCAAATTGACAAACAGGACATTGGTTCTAAAAATTCTTCTTATGGGTTTCATAATATGTTGGATTTGAAAAGAGATGGTGCATGGTGATGGCGATCATATTTGGTCAAGAGTCGAGCCAAATACAAGCCTAGACATGGTAAGCATCATCATGACGACAATGTTCAAGGTGAGAAGAATTTGAGATTGTTTAAGTTTCCTTTGATTGGAGACTGAGGAGGGAATGTGTTTATTCCTTTAAAGGCATTTTGTTGTTCTGCAAATTTTGGGAAATTGTAGTAATATGTCATCTATGACAACAAGACAAGAACTCCAAAATTAGGGAAAATGATGTATTTTCATGAAAAGCTCAAAATGTCAAATTGAAATACAGTTCAGTGGATTGAGACTGGAAGGGTGAGGGATCTATACTCTCATATATTTGTTCATTGATAAAGAGATTTTGGAGGTCCAAAAGCTTCCAATGGGGAGGAGTGATCTAGTGGATCAAAATGATGCTCAAAATTGAAAGTGTGTGACAAAGCTCAAACCTATACGATTGGATAGATATTGATAGTATGAATCCAACACAACTCGTTTCACTCAAATCTGACATCGGATGCTCCCAAAATCACGTTCTGATCAATTTGGGAAACAAATACATTTTTTGAAAAGAGAGTTGCAGGCACACCCAGTCAACAGTCGATACGCTGACTGGGCTATGACTTGGCATGTTGGTTGGTCCTCCATTAGCCAATGAGTGGTTGACACTTGGAACAACATGATTGGTTGGTTGCATGGTGAAATTTTATTGGTTAATCGTTTTGGTGAAATGGCCCAATGAGGGAGTGCCACGTGGGCCAACCAGTGGTTTCCACATGGCCTCCTCATGGCGGCCAAAATTTGTTTGGAGGCCGAACAACACCCCTAGGATTCAAAGCTAAGACCTCACACTGATTAACCAAGGCCCACACCACCATGTCATATTTGTTTCTTATTATACATTGCGCAATAAAATGTTATTTGAATCTTGTTTGTTGGCGCCATATGGGGAGGGGTTGGGCTAAGCCATAGCCCCTAACCACCCCTATGCCATAGGACCGTGGGTGGGGAGCCAAGGGCTAGGGCCTAGCCCAGCCCTTAAGGATGCAACACAACCCAATACACACTCATATGCCACTGTGAATAACCGAGAACGAAAAGGAGAAGGGGGCCATCCCTAAGGGTCTCTCCCCAGGTCGCATGACCCATGATGTGACCACCAGAATGGAAGCCATAAGGAGTTAGCCCACGGTTACAATGACTGGCCATAAAACCAACAACACGTGAAGGAGGAAGGGGCCAGCCACAAGGGGCTAGCCCACGATCATAATGACCTGCCATAAAACCAACAACACACGAAGGAGTAGGGGGCCAACCCACAATCGTATGTGCAACATGAAACCAAAGGAACGCTAGTAAAGGGGGCTAGACTGCAACCCTAGAATATCAACCCCTTATGTGGTCGCATGGTGCCACGTGACCATGGTTTTCAGGACCGGGGGCTCAGTGGCACCCTTAACGATCCTACAATTTCACTCGCCAGGCGGGAATTGTAACATGTTTTATGCGCCAGTTCCACATTCGGGGTGCTTGAGTCAGGTTGAGGCTGAATTGTAGGATGGTTAGCTGTAAATTTTCAGAAAAGGAAGAAACAAGAATAATTTTCTCATTTTTTAGTAAAATGAGGTTCAAAAAGAACCAAAACAAGGTTTTTTGACAGTGTTGGATCCATTAGAGACATCAGTTCTACTATTTGAGTAGTGTAAAGAATGTAAACACACTTTTGAGCATTTTTAATGAAAGAGGCCCTGCATTGGAAGCTGGACTAGGAGATGTAGCCCAAGAGAGGGGTGAACTCCTTTATCATGCTTGTGTTATGTGTTTCAGATATGTTGGTTTTTGTTTCTATTTTGGTTGTAAATTGTGGTTAAAATTTCCTTGTATATGTGTTTAGTAAGCTGATCCTCTACCCAAAACACATAAATTTCACTTGAAAATTGTTAAAAATATTCAAATTTACACATTCAGATCATTTGAATTGAAGCATGTTCTGAGATACATGACAACACAACAACTAAGCTTGCAAAGAGTGAAACTAATATGAACAACCTGCAAATCAATGAAGTTAACTTGATAATCATGAAAAATTATAATATGCATTCAAGGATAACTAATAAACTATAACCAATAACTTTTAAGGCAAGTAATTTAAGGAGTGAGTGTAATGTTGCATGGGCCCACAAAGTTGTATGTAATCAAACTTTAAATTATTATGATGGCAAATCTCCCCTGACCACGATAGAAACGAATTCTTGGTGCAAAATGGCAGGCAACTATTGTGGCAACACTTGACTGCATACAATGGAAATAGAGCCCCTAACAACGACAACAACAAACGATCGATGACCAATGGGCTATTATCGTTGTGACAACACTTGACTGGGTATTACCACCGCAATAGATGATGCCACATTTTATTATTACTGGACTCATTACCTCAACTCTTCCATTTCATTGTTCTCCCACATTCAAACTGTTGTAGAGAAAAAACACAACCATAGCCACTCTAAGCTCTAAATAAATATGGGAAGCTGAGCAGCTGCTCAAAATTAGGCTAAAAAATCAAAGTGTCAGAATCTTGATAAGCTTAGTTTCAGATCGAAGAGCTCATCATTCTGATTCCAATGGTGTGAATGACACTCAAATCCGATCTCATATGAAGAAGTTAGAGCAAGTCAAAGTTCAAGTTTGACTTGGAAACATGGCAGGATTGTATGATGTGGCCAGGCCCTTCAGAAAATGGGGAGGTGCCAAGTGGCAGGCCACCATTGGTCCCCACATATCACAAATTGCATGTCGTAGATGGGTTGATGTTAAAAACTAGCCCCATAACATCCAAGGTGCAATGCGATAAGGTAGGCAGGAAGGCATTAAGGGATTGGCCCTGGAGTTGAATGCAATGGATCACAGATTGCAATCACACTTCACAGAAAAACAGAGTTCCGCTTTATGATTTCTTGCCGGTTCTTCGCCGATTGCGAAATGCGATAGGTTCCTTGGATGCGATGCGACTATAGGCTACAGTTTAATGGTTTGTTGGGTTTGTTGTATCGCAATCGCACATTGCCCACCTTGTTCACAAACCATAAGCCCACAGGACTACGCCGATTATGATTTGCGATTAGATAGTCGGTGCCGACAGATTATGGCACACAACGCTGTGAAATTTTCGCCTAGTTAGCACATTTTTGGGGCTAATTTGTAGGATCATATCGGAAATGGGGCAATTTGTGGAGTGAATAATGGGAAAACAAGGGGAAGTCATAACTTCTTCAGTTTTTCACCAAATTGGATGCAAAAGGAGGCTAGATGGCTATTTTTTGACATTATGAATTGATTGGAGCAAGTTTCAGAAGAATTTGAGCATTGTAAACACATATTTTTACACTTTTTAGCATAATAGAGAGGCCCAAGCCATTGGAAGCTAGACCAAGGAGATGTAGCCAAGGAAGGGTGAACTCCTTTATCATGTGCTTGTTGTGATTTGTTTTTGATGATGTTTTGCACATGTTTATGTTGTTGTTCATTTTTTGGTATATGTTAAATTGAGCATAAAATTAACATAAAAACTCTTCATTTTACTTGCAAAAATTGATGAATCCTTAGGCATAATGAAAGCATTTTGTTTATAATCTAAGGAAGGTCTTAGCATTGCATACTAATATTGTAAATCAGATCAATTTGGTATCAGAGCACTAGGTTTTGTTTTATGAAAAAAGGATTTAATTGTTTTTAAGTTTATGTCATGGTTACAAGGGTAAAACTCAAAAGAGGTGAAGGAAAGCTGGTTGGAATCCTTGAAGTTGTAATCTGTTAATGAGATCTTAGACAATTATTAAGGTATTACAAACTCATGTGCATGGATTTGCCTATATTACTTAGTGCAACAGATCGATAAGATTGCGAATAATATAGACAATGAGTAGTTAGAGAAACATAATAGATAAACACACATAACACAACAAGTTTAATATGGAGTTCACCCAAAACTCCTGGGCTATGTCTCCTGGTCCAGCCTTCAGTGATGACCTCTCTGTTATGTCTTCAAGAGTAGAGTTTTACAAAATGTGAGCTCAAATTGAGTCTCAACACAACATATACAAAATAGCAGGAGTTTACTTGAATCCCTCAAGGCTCTCTGAGTACATAGACTCTCCCTCTCACTCTTTGTCTTTGTCTTGCTCTGTCTCAGCACTACTTTCCTCTGTCTTTGTCATTCTATGGCTTTTAAGCCAATCAGCACTGTCTGTTCGTTTCCTCTTCTGGGCTCTCTAGCTTCCGGCCTCTGTCTGTTCAAACCCCCCTTTGAGCATTAACAATCATTGCTAAACATCTTCAGGGACGGTGGCCACCTATTTTGTAATGGAAGGACCATCGGTGCCTTTGAAATCCTCAGGATAGTAATTTTCTGTTTACACGGAGAAATACACTAAAACACATGAAAATCCACCAATTTGCCATATATCAAACCTGAAATATCATTAAATCTGCCTTAGACTCCTATCGGGTCTGCCTTTATATCGCTATCGCATATCCACCATTGATCCGAGTGATCTTGATCCAACGGTTGAGATTGATTTCGGCCGGCTTATGCGTACGGGGATTAATTGCCCGAAAAGGGTGGTTTTCTCTCTCTGATGCCTAGCCACGTGGCAACTAGTGTCTGGGCTCGGGCGAAGCGCGACCAATACCACTTACCACCTATGGCCTGCCCGAAATCACGCTCGTTTCAGAATTCAAAACATATATCGTTGCATTTAAAAACCCTTTCGGGTCCATTATATCGCTTTATTTGTATTTCCTTTGTTTTTCGTTTATTTAGTGAAAATGCAATTTTACCTAGAAAAAGCGCTATTTCTAGATCTCAAAATATATCAAATATCATCCATAATCTTATCGGGTCTGGCTATCGCAGTCGCATTTGTTATCGGCCCCACTCCCTTGCATTGCTCCGATGCAATATTGTGATATCGCAATCACACATCGCATAGTTCCCGGGCCTTTGTATAAGTGCCTTTGTATTGTGCTGACGCAATATTGCGAGTTAACTTGGGTCGTCGATCTGCACGCTTGATCAACGGTCCTTGTTGGCTCACGCTGATCATTGTTGCAATATTCATATGATAGCCTCCGATAGCCTTCGCCTATCTTTGTTGCAATAGTCATATGATAGCCTCCGATAGCCTTCGCAATACGTTGATCGGATATGGACCGTTGATCAGCCAGATTCGACGGCTCCTATGCATCACTGTCCAAGCCTCTGATAACTCTGATTTTGGCCATTTCTTCATGTTTTTCTCTCCCGATAGTGTTTTTCGCCTTTTGTAAGGTTTTCCCTTATGAGATAGTTTTTTATTTTGAAGACTTAGAGGGTGTTTTGGATCCATTTTGGATCATGCCTTCCCACTGAAAAAGCTTTTGGACCACCAAAAGTTGGTTTTTAAGCATCAATCAAGTGAGGATACAGCTTCCTCACTTGTCCAATCTCTATCCATCTTGCACTGCTTGGTTTTGAACCTTTGAGTCCAATTCTCAGGTACTCAACATCTCCTTTGCGTGTAGTTCTCACCTTCCTGTCTAGAACTGTGTCTTCCTGCAACTCATTGAGATATTCAGGCAATAGATCATCCATAGAAGGCAACTGACTCTACTCTTCGGGATCTTCAATCAATGAAGGTTCGTATAGTCTCAAGTTCTCTGCATTAATGACTGAATAGATATGCATATAAGCTGGCAAATCAAGGCGAACAACGTTTTCACCAATTTTCTCAAGTATCTTGAAAGGCCCATACCTTATTGGCTTCAACTTCTTACCTTCACCTTGCATTCTGTCTTTGCTGATGTACAACCAGACTTGATCACCAACTTGGAAGCTATGCTCAGTTCGCTGCTTGTCATGCCTTGCCTTGTACTTAGGCTGGCTTCCCTCCAGCTGTTCCTGCACCACCTGGTGAATTTCTTGGATTTGTTCAATGAACTTTGTTGCTTTGTCCACATCATTGTTTCCATTAACTGCTATGTCTTTACTAAAGACAAAATCCAAGGGAGACCTTGGTGTAAAACCAAAACAAGTCTCAAAAGGAGATCTCTGTGTAGAAGAGTGCTTGGCATGGTTGTAAGCATGTTGCACATAATACAAATGTTCATCCCAAAGCTTGGGATGCTTGCTGCAATAGCCTCTGGGCAACTGGGTCACTGTCCTGTTGACCACCTCTGTTTGGCCATCTGTTTGTGGATGAAATGTTGTGCTCTGCTTCAATCTGGTGTCCATCAATTCCCACAGACTTGACTAAAACTTCCCAACAAATCGGGAATCTCGGTCAGATACAATGGAAGTGGGTAACCCAAAATGAACCCATACATGCTAAAAGAACAGCTTCGCTATTTGTTCAACTGTAATCTACTTGTTACAAGATATTAAAATACACATTTTGTTGAACCTGTCCACAATAACATATAAATATTCATGACCTTCTCTAGATTTTGGCAATGCCCAAATAAAGTCCATGGAAACACTTTCCCAAGGAAGAGAAGGAACTGGAAGTGGAGTGTACAAGCCTAATTTTCTATTACTGGGCTTGCTTGTAGCACACATGGTACACCCTTTTATATATCTAGAAACCGTTTCATGCATTCTTGGCCAATAACAGAACCTTTGCAACTGTGCAATTGTTTTACTTACACCAAAATGATATGATATTAGAGAAATATGTGCTTCTCGGATTATGTTAACTCTTTCAGTTTGAGGAATGCATAACTTTCCCAAATGATATAAGAGTTGGTCCTTAACATGATAATCCAATTCTTCTACTTGT
>APFE031552919.1:2503-15000 GCA_000404065.3 Pinus taeda | reverse complement strand
TCTGATGACAAGATGAAACTGTTGTAGAAAACCCATCCACCTATAGTGTCTTGATTGTTGCAATTTAGTTTGTGAGTGAAAATATTGAAGTGGTTGATGATCTGTATATATAATTGTTTCTTTGCACATTAGGTAATGTTTCCACTTTTTTACACTCTGTACTAATGCACACAATTCTTTATCATATGTGGGATAATTAACTACTGCAGAAGTAAATGTCTCATAATGATAACATATGGGTTTACTGTGTTGCATCAAACACTGCTCCCATGGCATAGTCATTGGCATATGTTTCAATCTCAAATGGTTTTTGAAGATCTGGAAATGCTAGTACTGGTGCTATACTAATTTTTTCTTTCAAGGTTTCGAACGCTTTCTTCTGTTTGCCTCCCTGCTGAAACACCTTGTTCAATCCTGTCAAAGCGTGTAAGGGAGCTGCAATCAAGGAAAAGTTAGCAATAAAATTTCTCCAACATTGTGCTGCTCCTAGGAAACTCCTAACTTCGGTAGCATATTTGGGTTTAGGCTAGTTCACAATGACTTCAACCTTAGAGGGATCTATCTTAAATTCACCACCCCCTACAATATGACCCAAATAATTTAAATATGTTTTTCCAAATTCACATTTTGATCATTTCACGTAGAGATTTTCTCTTTTCAAAACATCTAGAGTCTGCTTTACAACTGAAAACAAGAATGTCATCTAAATATAAAATTACAAAATCATCAATAAAAGGTCTGAGTACATCATTCATAACTCTCATGAAAGTGGTAGGAGCATTAGTTAGGCCAAAAGGCATAACCAGCCATTCATACAGCCCTTGCTTTGTTTTCAAAGCATTCTTCCATGCATCTTGTTTTGCTACTCTAACCTGATGATAGCCACTACGCAAGTCCAAATTGGAAAAGTAAACAACTTCTTTCAGCTGATCTAATAGATCATCAATGCGAGGAAGAGGATAACGATTCTTGATCGTTATTTTATTCCATGCTCTATAATCAATGCACATCCTCCACGAGCCATCTTTCTTTCTCACCAACACAATTGGAGATCCACATGGTGATGTGCTTGGCCTTATGAACCCTTTATTGAGCAGATCCTGTACCTACTTCTTGATCTCTGCATTCTCTAAAGTGGATAACCTGTACATTCCGATGTTAGGCAATGGAGCATCTTGCTACAAATGAATATCATGTACTATTTCCCTTTTGGGTAGTAGACCTTTAGGTTCCTGAAATAGGATATCATATTCTGAAACAACTTTATCTAAATCAGCTTTCTGCTTAGCATCACAGCCTTCAAATGCATTGGCTTTATTAGGGGCCTTTTCCTTTACAACCATTAGTAAAAATTTCTTGCATGAATTTACAATTCTTTTCATATGCCCTGAGTTTATGAGAGTGTAGTTATTTTTGAGCTGATGAGCTCTTATAATATATTCTATTCCATCTTTTGTGAGTTGATACTTATTTTTAGTTCTATAGAAAATGGCTTTTCTATCATACAAGTAAGGACTTCCTAAAACAATACCACATATATCCAAGGGAACTATATCCAAGTCAACCTCATCTACAAAAGTTGACCCAATAGCAAACCTAAGTTTACATTGTCTAGTCACTTGTAGCTTTTCTTTATCACATACCCAACCTAATGGATATGGCTTCTTGTGAGGTGTTGTTAGTAAGCCCAACTTCTTTACAATTGTTTCAGAAATCAAGTTTACTTGTGAACCACTATCAAATACAGTATCAATCTTTTGATGCTTAGAAATAACTCTAATATGAAAAAGCTCATGTCTTTTCCTCTTATTATCTTCATTATCAATAGATTGTGCAGAATTACTTGTAGATGCTTCAGAATTTTTACCTTTTATACATGTGGCGATGACTGTTGTTTCATCACCTGATTCTAACCCCAAATCTTTTTGAATAGAAGCAACAGTCTTCTTTTTTTTACCACCTAACTTCGTGGGTTTCAGCTCCGGATGCAAAGACCAACAGTGTTCATCATCGTGCCCATCCTTCTAGCAGTGAGTGCATGAAGGTTTGTTTTTCTGTACAACATTTGCCTTCCTCTCCTTCCATTTTTGCTTCTTATTTTCCTTGTTCTTACTTGCATATGGTTTTGATGATCCCCCAATCTTTGGGTTCACATTCTTGCCTCTAGCCTCTAGATGTGTAGCCGGAACTGATACATCATCTAGGCTAGTGGGATTAAACATGAGAATGGTGTGCCTCAAATAGCTATGTAGACCACCTATATACTTCAACAAAGTTTGAGGTGAGTCTAGAGAATTGCCTATAGTTAAAGCTCTTTTTCTAAATTCTTGGGTATAGCTTTGTACACTTTGGCCCTTTAATTGGCAAAGAGTTTGCCAACTCATCATTGCTTGTTGCATATAAGCTAGTGGATAGAATTGTTTTTTAATGGCAGAAACAAATTCATTCCAGGTAGAAAGAATTTTACCATGCCTCTTCAAATTAGCTTGTGTCCTACCTTCCTAGCACACTAGGGCAGTTCCTCCAAGGCGAAGACTAGCCAGCTAAATCTTTCTCCTCTCTGAATCAATGTTCTGCACCCTGCAATATACATCAATCTGTCTAATCCAGTTATCTAGCTTTTCTGCATTTAATTCTCCATCATAGATTGGAAAATCAAATTTCACACCTAATTTAATCACATATGTTTTCTTCTTCTTCTTTTCAGAGCTAGGAGATGAGGATGATGGAGGTGATGGTGGAGGAGATGATGGAGGAAGATTTTCCCCTTTCTCTTTGCCCTTTGGGTCATCTAAAGAAGGTTTCTCTGCTCCTTTGTCTTGTTTGGAGGTTGAAGTACTTTCACCTTGACCTTTCTTAAATTCTTGATACATCTCTTCCACCATGGCTCTCATGGTCATGAAACTGTCCATGAACTAAGATTCTGATTCCAATGGGATTTGTTCTGCCATTCTCCTCCTAGGATTGACTCTTCCAATTTCCGGATTAGCCTCAACAAGTTCTCCTTCTCCTAGTTTGAGCTTTGACGTAGTTAGCATTCAACAATCCAGCAAAATCTTGTCTAAACTTAGCAAACCTAAAGCTCTGATACCACTTGATCTGTAAATGAGATCTTAGACAATTATTTAGGTATTACAAACTCATGTGCATGGATTTGTCTATATTACTTAGTGCAATGGATCGATAAGATTGTGAATAATATAGATAATGAGCAGTTAGAGAAACGTAATAGACAAACACACATAACACAACAAGTTTAATATGGAGTTCACCCAAAACTCTTGGGCTACGTCTCCTAGTCCAGCCTTCAGTGGTGACCTCTCTATTATGTATTTAAGAGCAGAATTTTACAAAATGTGAGCTCAAATTGAGTCTCAACACAACAGATACAAAACAACAGGAGTTGATTGAATCCCTCAAGCCTCTTTGAGTACATAGACTCTCCCTCTCACTCTCTGTCTCTGTCTTGCTCTGTCTCAGCACTGCTTGCCTCTGTCTCTATCATTCTGTGGCTTTTAAGTCAATCAACATTGTCTGTTCATTTCCTCTTCGGGGCTCTCTGGCTTCCAGCCTCTGTCTATTCAAACCCCCCTATGAGCGTTAGTAATCATTGCTAAACGCCTTCAGTGACGGTGGCCACCTGTTCTCTAACGGAAGGACCATTGGCACCTTTGAAATCCTCATAATAGTCATTCTCAGTTTACACAAAGAAATACACTAAAACATGGGAAAATCTGCTAATCTGTCGTTTACCGAACCTAAAATATCATTAGTTCCACTCTATACTCCTATCGGGTCCGCCTTTATATCGCTATCGCATATCCATCGTTGATTTGAGTGATCTTGATCCAACGGTTGAGATTGATTTCGGACAGCTTATGCGTACGAGGATTAACCGCCCGAAAAGGGTGGTTTTCTCTCTCCGGCACCTAGCCACATGGCAGCTAGTGTATGGGCTCGGGCAGAGCCCGGCCAATACCACTTACCACCTATGGCCAGCCCCAATTCCCACTCGTTTCAGAATTCAAAACATATATCGTTGCATCTAAAAACCCTTTTGGGTCCGTTATATCACTTTATTCGTGTTTCCTTTGTTTTTCGTTTATTTAACAAAAATGTGATTTTACATAGAAAAAGCCCTATTTCCGAATCTCAAAATATATCAAATATCATCCATAATCTTGTCGGGTCTGGCTATCACAGTTGCATTTGTTATCGGCCTCGCTCCCTTGCATTACACTGATGCGATATTGCGATATCACAATTGCACATCGATATTGCGAGTTAACTTGGGCCGTCGATCTGTGTGCTTGATCGACGATCCTCGTTGGCTCGTGCTGATCACTGTCGCAACAGTCATATGATAGCCTCCGATAGCCTCTGCCTGCTTTCGCCGATTGCGATACGCCGATCGGATCTGGACCGTTGATCAGCCAGATTCGACGGCTCCTATGCATCACTATCCAAGCCTTTGATAACTCTATTTTTGGCCATTTCTTCATGTTTTTCTCTCCCGATAGTGTTTTTAGGCTTTTGTAAGGTTTTTCCTTATGCGATAGTTTTTTATTTTGAAGACTTAGGGGGTGTTTTGGATCCATTTTGGATCAAGTTGGGTCAAGAGGAAGAAGAGAAAGGTTGCCACAATCTCTAACACCAGTTCAACCTCAAGTTGTAGTTGAGACTCCAGAGATCATGTCTCATGAAGGAGAACCTACAAACATGAAAAAAGATGAGAATATCTTCAAAAAGGCTTTCTTTGATATGACAGAGATGGTTAAGGTCCTCTATGAAGAGATGAATAATAGGTTGCAAGGAGAAAGTTCCAAACTTCCCAAAGGAGAAGGATCTTTAGTAGGAGGTAAAGAAAAAGGAGGTAATGGAAATGGAGACAAACCTCCACTCTCTCAACCATCTTCTTCATCTTCTTCTTCACAAGCATCTTCAAACTCTTCCACTAATACAACCCTTACTAATACTCATCATCATTCTTCAAAAAGAACTGGTAAATCACCTTTTTTAAAACTTGATGTTAAATTCGAGTTGCCCATGTATAATGGTGAAGTGAATGCAGAGAAGCTTCATAATTGGATTCGTTAGTTGGAGGTCTATTGCAGGATTCAAAACCTTCAAGAGGATGACATAAAGATTCAGTTAGCTTCCTTGAGAATGGAGGGTGCAACACTAGTATGGTGGGAGTCAAAGACCCAAGAGGAGATTAAAAAACATGGTAAGATCTCTATTTCTTGGAATTATTTCATTGTTGTAATCAAGAGACAATTCTACCCTCTAGCTTATATGTAAAAAGCCATCATGAATTGGCAGAACTTTAGACAGCTAAAAGGTCAAAATGTGCAATATTACACCCAAGAATTTAGAAAAAAGTCTTTGATGTTAGGTGTAGATTTGCAATCACAGGACACATTGCTGAAGTAAAGAGGGGGTTTACACAGTAACCTTAGGCATACTATCTTAATATTTAATCCCAGTAATCTAGATGATGTGTGTGTGCAAGCCACTCATCTTGAGGCAAGAGGGAAAAACACCCCAGAAGAAGGTAGTAAAATCCGTTTAAAGGTAAAGAGAAAGAAAAGGGTTTCAGGGGTAAGAAAAATGCATCCATTAAAAAGGAAGGAGAGAAAACAATATGTAAACATTGTTCCAGAGAGGGTCACAATGAATCTCACTGTTGGAAGCTTCATCCCAAAATGAAATCAAAGAAATTTAACAACAAAGGAAAAGAAAAGATAGTTGCAATCACTGAAGAAGAGGATTTGGGATCCGAATCAGGTGATGAAACAAAAATCACAGCCATGGGGTTTCAAGGAAGGAATCCATTGCCAGCACTAGTTCTTCAAACTCACATAATGCAACTCCAAATGAAAAGAGGAGAATATAACTATTTAACATAAGGGTGATATCGAAACATAACAAGATTAATACGCTATTTGATAGTGGCTCTCAAGCCAATCAAGAGTTTAAATTTGGAAACCGTTCGACATCATAAACTGTATCCACTGGGATGGGTATTGACAATGCACAATTGTAGGTTACGAGAAAGTGTAAACTAAAATTCACTATTACTGCAAAATTCATAGATGAAGTGGAGCTTGACATTGTGCCATTAGATATCTGTGGCATCATTTTGTGTAGCTTGTACCTTTATGACATAAAAGCTATCTTCCATCGACATGAAAACAAATATCATTTATTCAAAAATGGAGTAGAATATATTTTGACAGCTCACAACAAAAAAAAAAATATTTCGATTGTTAATACAAGCCATATGAAAAGATTGGTGAATTCGAGCAAGAATTTTATGCTTCTCATGATCAAACCCAGAAATGATATCGATTATGAAGCTTTTAAAGGTTGTGATTCGAATTTGAAATCTGAATTGGTTGATGTAGTTAACTAATATGACGAGATGTTTCAGGAACCAAAGGGATTACCTCCCAAGAGAGGAATCCAACATGAGATATAGTTGCAACAAAAGTGTCTTGTTCCTAACATTGGCATGTACAGGATGTCAGTGATGGAAAACACATAAATTAAGACACAAATCCAGGGATTGTTGAATAAAATGATCATTCGGCCTACTCCTTTACCATGTGGTGCACCTCTTATTTTGGCACCAGAGAAGAATGGTAAGCATTTCCTTGAATGAGATTCAAGAAGCGATTTTCATCAAAGTAGAGTTGTTGAAGGAGGTATAGGGAAGACAACATTCAAAACATGCAAGGTTTGTTTGCATGGATTGTTATGCTTTTTGGTCTTTTCCATGCTCCTACTAATTTTACGCATATGAAGAAAGATGTGTTTCCCATTTTCGGAAAATTTCATTATGAACATGTCATGTATGAGAAAAAAATTCTTGATGTCATATGTTAAGAGCGTTTGTTTCTGAACATGTCAAAGTATATGTTGGATAAAAATTCTTTGATGTACTTGAGCTATGAAATTGATTCTTCCAAGAATATTCAGGTTCCCAAAGACTTTTTGGCAGTCTGCCTGGGACGTGGAGAAGTTGAGCTGAAGTTAGACCTCTCCAAGATTGGAGCCGTAACAACCTGTGGTGGTATTGACTCCATTCTTGCAGACATAGGTGAAAGAATCATACATCCTCATGAAGCGGCAGATGCCTTTGCTCTGCTCGTAATTTACGTAGGCAAGCTCAAGATAGCCATTTGGATAAGAGATTTTTTATGATAAGACCAATGTTGGAGGAGAAATTTTGTTAATTTTTGTTCAAGTGTAGTTCATTTGCATTCATTAGAAGTCATGCAAAAGGTCTTCCAGTACTTTATTTTCCAGACTTGAGACAATCATTTAAGTTTCAGGTTGCTCTATGTGACTATGCCATGGGTGCAATCTTTTTGCAATGTGGTAAGCCCATTTCTTTTCATTCAGAAATTTTCAATGATAAATTGTTTAAGTTGCAGAGACAAAGGCACTTCCATTGGATAGGTTTTCTTTTACTATTCCACTCGGTCAAAAGGTATAATAAAGGTATAAGCGACAAGTTTGTTGATGTACTTTCTAAGCGTATATTTTGTATAACTACTTTCCTCAAGCATCATTTTGTTTTAGATGAAAGTCATGTTTAGAAGAATACATACTTTCAAGATGTATATTCAAGCTTGAGACAAAGGAATCAAGTGGAGGAATTTGTTTACCATTTGCATGATAATGTATTGTATCATCTTGGTAAGAAGGATGTTGCTACTGATAATAACATGGAAAAGGCCAAAGAGTTCATTGAATGACTCCAAATGGTACATCAAATAGTGTGAGAACAACTTGAAAAGGTTAAAGTAAAGTACACGGAAAGGCACGACAAGAATCGCGGAGATCACAAGTTCCAATTCAATGATCAATGGATCAAGATTGGAAAGGTGAGCTAATTGCACCCTCACCTACTAGTCAATTGAAAGTGATCTTTTGGGGTCCAAAAGGCTTCCAGTGGGGAGGAGTGACCAGGTGCTCAAAATTAGGCTCAAAAATCAAAGTGTTAGAATCTTGATAAACTTAGCTTTAGATCGAAGAGCTCGTTATTCTAATTCCAATAATGTGAATGACACTCAAATCCGGGCTCATATGAAGTAGAGCAAGTAAAAGTTCAGGTTTGACTTGGACACATGGCAAGATTGGATGATGTGTCCAGGCCCTTCAACAAATGGGGAGGCACCAAGTGGCGGGTCACTATTGGCCTCTGCATATCATAAATCACATGTCGTAGATGGGTTGGTGTTAAAAATCAGCCCCAGAACAGCCAAGGTGCGATGCGATAAGGCAGGCGGGAAGGCATTAAGGGATTGACGCCGGAGTTGCAATGTGATAAATCATAGATCGAAATCACACTTCGCAAAAGAACATAGTCCCGCTTTATGATTGCCCACTGGTTCTATGCTGATTACGAAATGCGATAGGTTCCTTGGATGCGATGTGACTATAGGCTGCAGTTTAATGGTTTGTCGGGTTCGTCGTATCACAATCAAACATTGCCCGCCTTGTTCATAGACCATAAGCTCGCAAGACTCCACCGATTACAATTTGCGATAAGACGGTCGATACTGATAGATTATGGCCCGCCTCGTGTTGAAATTTTTTCCCAGTTAGCACATTTTTGGGGCTAATTTGTAGGATCATGTCGGAAATGGTGCAATTTGTGGAGCAAATAATGGGAAAACAAGGAGAAGTCATAACTTCTTCAGTTTTTCACCAAATTGGATGAAAAAGGAGGCTAGATGGCCATTTTTGGACATTCTAAAATGATTGGAGTAGGTTTTAGAAGCATTTGAGCGTTGTAAACACATATTTTTACACTTTTTAGCATAATAGAGAGGCCTAAGCCATTGGAAGCTGGACCAAGGAGACGTAGCCTAGAAGGGGTGAACTCCTTTATCATGTGCTTGTTGTAATGTGTTTTTGATGATGTTATATACATGTTTATGTTGCTGTTCAGTTTCTGGTTTATGTTAAATTGATCATAAAATTAGCATAAAAAATCTTCATTTTACTTTCAAAAATTGATGAAACCTTAAGCACAATGAAAGCATTTTCTTTATAATCTGAGGAAGATCTTAGCATTGCAAACTAATATTCTAAATCAGATTAGAGGATCAAGAGTTCAGAGAGAAGGTAGCGAATAATTGCTAGATGAATTTCCACGTGTTAAACTATTTTTTGAACAAGCCGATTGGATAGAGTATATTCATAGGTTTTAGGGGTATGATGATGACATATCTCTAGAATTTTCCATGCATTACAGGGAGGGTAGATCTGAGGTAGCATGGACAGTGGTGCATGCGACAAAAGAAAAAATTGTGGAAGTGATAGGGTTACCCCAGAAGAGAGAATAGTGGTTTGCACCTCGAAAACCCCAATATGATGTTGTTCAGAAATTCCTTGAGGCAAGTGAAAAACTGCATAAGATAAGCACATGATTTGATAGGAGGGTATTACCACAACCTTGGAAATATGTTGCATTCCTTGTCTAGATATTTTTCATGTGCGAAGGAAGGTATTTCATTATTTATTACTCGTAGATCAGTTTTTAGACCAATAGCATCATGGCAAGTTGGTTAACATGCCTTTCTTTCTTGAAAAAACCCTGGAGCATATGGTCCAATCTGTGCAGAAATCAAAGCATCCATTTGAAATCCTATCCCACTATTGCCTCATTAAACTTTTGGCGGATGTTGCACTGCAAAGGGAAGGGAAAATTTGGGATGAACTAGTTGGAAGGCCATTACATGCTGAAGTTGCTACCCTGCCAAAGGATACCGGTAGCTGCAACTCCACCCCATGACCTCCCAACTGCAAATCCGCCCCATGACCCCCCCAGATGCAACTCCTCCGCCCCATGAACTCCTAGCTGCAACTCCGCCCTATTACCCCCTAGCTGTAACTCTGCCCCATGACTGCCCAATTGTAGAATTCCATATGGAAACTGAGCCGCCCAGTGTTCAAACTAGGGTTTCTAAGGATTCTGCTACTAAATCCCCATAGAAAGGAGACAAACAAGACGATAATGATGAAGTAGAAATATTACGTAGTAAACCTACCACCAGAAGATTGAGAGGATATAGGAAACACCTGATAGTAGTGCCAAATGCCAAGTAGAATAAGAGAAAGTGAGGTTGTCTTGCTCCAGTTCCTGAAACCCTCCCCATTGTTACAAAAGAAACAATAGAAGAGAAAGAGAAAGAGCAAGAGCAAGAGTATCCATAGGATTTATTGATGGAAAAATAAGTCATGGAGAAAGGATGCATGCAACAAGGATTCATCGAACAAGGATTAGGCCACCTTGCTAACACAAAAGAACAAGTTGATAAGGTTCCCTATTGTGATTTTGACTATGAGTGCATACAAGGAGTACGCCAAATGGTATGGAATAAAGGGTCTTGCCACATTTTCAATTTTGTATGGGGATGATGTGGAGGATGAACCAACTGCAACGCCATAATTTTCCTCCAAAAATGCGGAGGACAAACCAAATGCACCACCATAATTGTCCTCCAAAAATGAGGAGGACCAACCAACTACACCACCAAAATTGTGCTCCAAAAATGAGGAGGACCAACAAACTGCACCACCAAAATTTTATGGGGATTATGAGTAGGACAAACTAATTGCACGACCAGAATTGTATAAGGAAAATTAGGGGGACCAGCCAATTGCACCATAATAATTGTATGGGGATCATGAGGAGGACCAACCAACTACACCACAAGAATTGTATGGGGATGAGGAGGAGGACCAACCCATTGCACCACTAGAATTGACAAAGAAGCATGTTGAAACAATAAGTACCCCTACAAATCTTCCTATGTATATTTCATTGTTAAGGAAGAATAGGATTCTCCAGATGTAAAACATAGAGCTAAAAATCAAAGTTAAAACACTAACAGATGAGCTGAGACAAATAGAAACTTTTGATAGATTAAATTGCTTGGCACAAGTTACAAGGTCCCTACCCATTGGTTTCACATATATACCTTCTCCAGGGGTCCAAGAGAATATACCCCTTGGAAAAAAACAGACTGTTGACATTGCTGTGCAAATAGAGGACCAGAACCCAGAGATGAAATTGACCAAAAGCACAAATGTGCAAATATAGGAATGTGAATCACATATGAAACTAACAAAAGAAATGACTGTGTTATCTCCCAGGTTGTTCTCTTTGACTCCTAAGAGAATACGGCCGGGGTAACCACTAACCAATCTTTGGGCTGCAGCTTCTAGCCCAGCTGCAGTCAGAGAGGGCTCTCTCTGTCAGGTTTGTCACTGCTTTCAGTGAGGGTTTTAGGCTAGTTGTGAAATAAGTTTTTGGTTGGTTTTGTGTATTTGGTTGGGAGGATGCTTCTGATTTATTTTAAAGTATACCAGTAGGAAAGCTTAATCCATTGGGCAATGGGGTCTAGGACTGTTTTCTCTTGAAATCTTGATTTTGGTGAGGAGGACAAACTACAGGGCCTGTGTGCATTTCATGGAACAAACTGTGAATATTGAGGATGAGATGAAAACAACTAGTAATGAGCAATTAAGATTTCGTTACTTTAGCTGTATATTTGTGAAAGAGGCATGTTATCTAAGAGCAATCACTTGAATTCTGAAAAAAACAATGCACAGTGATGATATGGTTATTTAAAGGTAGCAGTTTAAGAATTACACTTTAAAACACCTTATCAGAAGAAAACATATGAGAGAGTTCAGATTGAGGTCAGGGTAGTCAATGACTAAGTCCTGATACTATCCTTTTTCCTTGCTATCTAGAGTTCAAACATATGGAAAACATGAGAAACATATGGAATAATAGGAACACATGTAAAATAAAGAGCTATGAGAAAACTTATTGAGCCATGTAATGAACAAGAATCCTGCAACTTTGAGCCACACACCATCAAGAGACCAAGAGACAACACATCATTGTAGAAATCCCACTTCCTTTGTATTAAACTGTCTGAAAAGTTTACAATATCAGAGTCACAGAGAATATCTCAGAAAAGAAATTCTTACATCCGGAGTCCAACCCCTCTCAACAAACGCGAGGGGGAATATATAGAAGTTTGTATACAAAAATATCTCAGGAATGAGGTCATCTGAGGGGAAAAATATCTATTACACTTGTATAGATAAAGCAGATGAGAAGTTATTACAAGTATAAATGATAGTAAAAGCTTTTAAATGCTGTCAGAATGGCTTTTTGCCCTTTGAGTACTGCGGACTTTAACTGCGCTGTTCTTCATAAATGAAGCATTGAAGTGCTTTACTGCCTCTGATTTTCTGTATCTTTCTTGACTCTGCCACCTGTACCTGCTGATGTTGTTGCTGATGCTGAGTACCTGTGCTGAGTTGGCTCAGTGTCTCTATGCTTGCTGTCGTGGCTTTGTCCACCTGTAAGTGCAATATTGACTGTATTGCTGCAAAAAGTGTTTTCTTTTTCACCCCTGATTCAAAAGTAGTTTTACCAAGTCCTGCCAATTATCTGGGTGAGG
>APFE031552918.1:0-14059 GCA_000404065.3 Pinus taeda | reverse complement strand
CTCTCCTAAGTACAAATATGATTAAAACTGTAGGAATATGAATAAGTTTGTTTTATAAGCTGAAGGCGGCCAGTTAACTTTGCCACCCTCAACCCGATAACAAAAAGTTAAGTTCTAGTCAACTGAACATGTGGCAAGGTCACATCAAAGTAAATAAAATGGAAAGGTGGTCAAGTTACGTTGTATAGGAGTGGGTGATGATTACTAGAAAGGGCTACATGATAACTAATAGTGGGCCAATGGTCCAAAAGGAGAAATTATGTACCCATCCAGCTAGCAAATCGCTCAAAGGAATTGACCTTAAATAGAACTATTCCCTAGCTTTCATGCAATACATTGTTCATTTCGATATTTTGAGAGTTGGGACCACCTAGGGGAGACCTCAAAGGAGAATTCTGGTCTCAACCGTCCTACAATGAGAACCTATGGGAAACACAGGAAAACTACAAGAAACAGTGAGAATTGTGAAAAATTCTACGAGGGGGTGCCTAGGGTCCAACTATTCAAGAATTATCCTCAAACAAGTCATTATAGTGAAAGGTAGGTGGCCCATATCATATGTGCTTTGATTTGTAAAGAGGAAAGGAAAAGAAATTTTCATTTCTTTCTAGTAATTATAGTGTACATAGAGATAGACAAAATTGTATGGAGGAATTGTGTGGAGTTAAAGGGAAAAATATAGTCATCACCCTCCTAAACTCCAAACCCTTAGTCACCTAGAAAATCTCTTAATCTATAGCCACCAAAATTCGTACAATCAAATTGATAGAGAGAGAATATGACAAGAGGTTTCAACAGAAGGGACCCCACCAAAACAACTAGAATATATCTCCATCCTCCTGCAGTAGAGATATTTAGAAGGCATCAATGGTTGGGATTCTTTGAGCCACTTAGAGGATATGAAGATGATTCAGCTAGGGAATTTGCAATTTAACTCACACCTCAAGCTAGAGTCAGTGCCACTGCTATAGTGAGAGGATTGTCAGTAAAAATTACCCCTGAAAGCATTAACATAATCGCTACATTTTGTATAGGTTTACAATGGAGAAAAGAGGATACAACTAGCATCAATTATGCCAAGAAGAAATTTTTGTTGGAAAGTGAGGAACCAATTAAAGACAAAAATGGGATTAGAAGGGAGAGAATTCCATATCCTTGGGATGAAGTAAGCTATCACATTCTCAAGTATATTTCTTGTGAGGGAAGGCTCAGTATAGTCTATGGTTACCAGTTTAGACTCCCCCATGAGCTGAGATTTGGAGAAGAGCTACCTCCTAATAGAAGACTTAGTGTGCCCTAATTCTTGTTGCAATTAATAATAGGCATGAGAATCAAGGTATAGGAAGGAAGGCATCAGTAGCTAGCGCATCATGGACTGTTCAAGCTCATACTGGAAGATTCCCTAAGCCAACTAAGAATCCCTATTATGTGGTCCACATTTGCAGACATGGATAGAGAAGTTGTAATGCAAGCAATTGAGTATGAAAGAGACCCAACCTCTAGTGGTGAGGAAGAGGAAGAAGAACCAGAAGAAGAAGAGGAAGAAGAGCTCGAAGAAGAGGAAAAAAAAACAACAGAAGAAGAGGAAGAAGAACCTAAAGAAGGGGAAGAGGAACATGGAGAAGAAGAAGAAGAACCAGAGGAAGAAGACGAGGCAGAGATAAATGAAACAGAGGAAGAGAAGGATAGTAGAGAAGAAGAACAAAAGGATGAGTCAAGCCCTAAAATACATATCAAGGAAGGGGAGGAATCCCCAAGAGTGTCTCCTGAACCCATAGAGAAGGAGGTAGCTATTGCCTTGACTACTCTAAGTACACCCATAAAGTCAACATGAAAGAGGCATAGGAAAAAACCCCTAGACTTCAAAACAAGGTGGAGAACCAAGATAAAACAAGGAAGACCACAAACACCTACCAAGACTCCTATCATCATTGAAGACCCACCAAGAGGACAAGAAAAGCTAGTCTCCCCAGGAATGAAAGGTGAAGAGGGTACATAAAAAAAAGCTTCCCCAAGGTGACCAATCACCTATGTTAGGAGGTCTGTCACTAGGTCAACCTCTACAAAGAAAATTAAAGAACCTTTGACCCACTTTCAAAAAGGGAAAAGCCTCCTATAGGAAACACAGGAAATCCTACAAGAAACGTTGTCAGAAGTACAGGAAACACAGAAAAAGGAGCAGGAAGGAAAATAGGGACAAAGGAAAGGAAAGGAAGTGGAAACACAAGTACAGGGAGAGACATATACTCCAAATACAGTAAAGGGAGAATCCCAAGAGCTACAAGAACCTAGTCCACAGCCCAATCTCAACTCCTATTACAGATTCATTGAGGGAGGTAGATTTAATACCACAAAAATTTGGCATCCCTATATTCTTTGAGCTTAAAAAGGAGATAGCAAGGACACATCACTATATGAAAATTTCTAAATCAAAGAGTGTAGAGAATGTAGACCATATGGAAGAGAAGCTGCTAGAGATGGGTAGAGAGTTGAGTGAGATAAGAGATAAGGAAAGAGTGATGAAATCTCAACTAGAGGCTAAGGACACATGGCTAAGGAAGTAGGTACAGGAAAAAGAGAGCCAATTTGCCACTATAGAAAGTCTCTCTTTGGAGGCACTCCAGTGTAGGATGCTAGCAAAATAATATGCCTTGTACCTAAGAGAATAATGGCCGCGTTTCAAATAAAAAACCTAACACAATGAGGGAATATTTCTTACCAAGACTATTACAGTTCATTGAGCTCTGTGACCAAAGAATCCTAGAGGACAGGGCCAATATATCTCAATTCTACTTACATAACTTGGCCTTAACAGACTTGAATGTGTGGGACCCCAATCCAAAGCTAGGGGACTTACAACTGATGGCCTTGGTATCATGGATGAGTCATGAGGAGGATAGGGTTAAGGAAGTAAAAATAGTATTGGAAAGAGAAGAAACAGAGCCCCTTTACATCAGAGCTGAATAGATCAATTCCATGGCTATCATTAGCACCCACAACCTCATCGCCAATGATCCCCATCTTGCGCCAAGATACCTAGCTACAAAAGATCAATAAGTCATTCATTTTGAGGACACATTGAGATTTATAGGGGATGAAAGCTAGAAATCATGCCAAAGGAGGTGGGGAAGCTTACGATACAACCTAAAGATACATTACAATACAACCTAAAGATCAGGGAGTATCGTTCCCCTTAAAGAATGAGGGATGCACTAGAGAGGACCCCACTGTATAAGAAGGCACTGCAGAGACTCAAAACCAACTTGATTGGCTTGAAACTCAGTCCATAATTGCTCTTGGTTATGTTAGAAGGAAGAAAGGAAGAAGAAGAAACAAAGCAGTGGGAGGAAATAGCGAAGCATGCGGGATTTTATCCACAAGAGGAGGATACAACAACAGAAGCCTGAAATGTCAGAGAGGCCACCAAAGCAATGAAAGCCTTGGACATATATTGAGTTTCTCGGAGGATGAGAAACACTTTCAGTAGGGGGGTGATGATGAGGCTCATCAATGGGTAAATTTTATGGACCTTGATGCCAGTCTCCAGCTTATTAGAATCAACTTTTCTCACATTTATTTACATTTTTTCTTATATTTTTCTTAGTGAAAAGGGTAAAGATGACATGTTATGTATTGTGGCCTAATGTGAATTAATTTTAGGATTTGGAGCAATTTTGGCTAATTAAAGTGCATGAACTAGAAGTAGTCAAGAAATAATGATTTTAGGAGATTGGATCTCTCTCCTTAACTCCTCACTCACTCAAAGATTCCTCCACCAGATCTCATCATATCAGAGTTACAAACAACCAAGCCAGTGATAGTTGAAGGCCAGTTGATCTCGAGATTGGAAGCCAAGCCTCCCTAAATATAAGGAAGTTGTTGGTAGCTTCAGTTGTATAAATAAGAAGGCGTAGAGCCTCATTAGGATTGGACCTATTTTGTTGTAGCCAAGAGGCATTTTCAAGCTAAGACATTATGATTGATGACTCTTATACTTTTTTGATAATTTAATGAAAATGAGAAGCATTCCCTTGATCCAACTCTGAGTTAACTCAGAGGGATGAAGATCTTGGGTTAGGACACAACCCTAGAAGCAGAGGTTCCTCTTTCTGTACACGTATGCTTAGATTACATTCATTGTTAGCTGCTAAAGTAATTTTGGTTTTGTTAATCTGCAAGTATTTGGATGATTAATTAGTTTTCTTCCATTTGTGGATAGATATATCAGTGGTATCATAGTGACAATAAATACTTCATAAAATCTAGTGATAGTGGCTTTCACCTCATATCCCTTATGGGATCATGATTTAAGGGTTCCATTCACACAGCGCAAAAACAGATTTCTTATTTGATTACTGCATAACGTAGGGTTTCTTATTGAATAGATCACTGTGTTTGAATTTCTTAGAAGTATTTGCAATTTTCGTTTTGATATCTTGAGTTTCTATGGTTTAGAAGCACTTCCATTCATAAACTTAGACATTAGCTATTAATAACTCTGTTTTCCTCCATTCAACTCATCTTTTCCATGTATAAATGAATTTGTGCATAAATGAAGAAAAGAGTGTATGTTGTTTTAGGGGCTTCTAATTGCAAGGAGACCTCATCTCATTCACCTCATCCAAGTTTTCTCCACCTATGCTACCAAGGTCCACCAAACCCTAATCTAAATTCTTGTTTTGTAAGCAAAGTGGTCATTCCCATTGAGTAAATCCAACCATATTAAAGCATTTCGACTGAGCCTTGGGAAGTGTGCACCTCCTCTATTCCTTATTTTACCATGAGACACCTTTCCCACACTTCACTCTACCTTTATCACCATCTTATAATATTTCATCCTATTTCCTGTAGTAAAATAAGGCATCTTGTAGTAGAACTAGGACATGCTATAATACTACAGGAAACCCTATAGTAGCTTTTTTTGAACCCGAATTGAGCGGAAATGGTCATCTGAGCTTAGGTTAGGCCTCCACTTAGCTTCCATACCCTTGAAACTAATCCATACCTTTCCCTCCATACATTTATCCCCTGCCAAAGAACAAGTTTCAAATTAGCATTTGCATCCATAAAACTAAACATCAAAAAGACTTTTTCTGCAATTTCTAAATTAGCACATGCATGCAGTAGTTATAATAGTTCTTAGATCAATTTCCATGCTCAGTTAGTCTAGGTCACTAAATGTTATAAAGAAGGTTAAGCTAGGTTTCTTTTGCAAGCAAAATGTGTAGATGTTTAGCTAGATGATTTCATGTCACTTTATAGCACCTTCCAATTCAATATTTCATTTCCGAGAGTAGGCAGCATTGCCTTTTTGCAATAAGGATATTTTTCCCTTTTCTATTTGGTAGCCAGACTCCTTCTAGTCAATAAAATACTGGTTTGAAAAACCCTAGTGGTCTATCGCCCCAATTGAAAAGTGACAAGAGTATACCATTGCGTATATTGTGTACACAACACTATCACCTCCAAGTTTGTACAAACCCCAGGTTGATGAAGTAAAGTTGGTAGTCCCAAGACTTGCAACATTCTTGTTGCAATATTAGTGCTCATCAATAATCTTACCACTTTTTTTGAGATCTTCTTACTTTTTTGCTTCCCACCATATAAGAGTTGTTCCTCCCAACCTAAGAGAAGCATGTTGGATTTTTGTGACATCATCATCAATGTTTTGGATCTGGTGATATACTTCAATTTGCCTCACCCAATTATCCAACTTTTCAGCATTCAATTCTCGATTATATATTGGCAATTTAAACTTTACATGAAGCTTAATTAAATGGGATTTAACATGTCCTTTATGTCCTTTTTGTGAAGAAGTAGGAGAATATGGTGAAGAAGGAGGTGAAGGATGCAGAGGAGGAGGTGGAGGCCCACCACCATCACCACCATTATCGTTACCATTTGGTGGCTTATGAGAACCCTTACCTTCCTTCTTTGGTTGATGAGAACTTTCGGCTTGCAATCACATTGTCCTCTCAGCAAACAATACTTTTACCATGTCAGCCATATCAAGAAAAGTCTTTCTGAATTCTCTCTCTGCTGGAGAAAGACCACCATCTTCTTCACCTAACATGGTTTGAGAAGAATCAGAAGGTGGACTTCTTGAGCCAATTTCAAGATTGAATTCTTCAAGTGATCCTTCTCCTTTATTGAGCTTGGATCTTGTGAGCATATGAAAACTTGGATCCATGTCAGAAATTCACACAACCAAGTGCTCTGATACCAAATTTAATCAAAAATTGAAATGAATGTATTACTAAATGAATTTCAAGTTAGTTTATGTATTCTTATACAATGGATTGAAATTGCGAAAACACATAAACTTAATAAAAATTTGCAGCAAAAGAAAAGAATGGAGACTGAAAATAGAAGAAAGAAAAGATAAGTTGATAACGTAGTTCACCCCTCCCGGGCTACGTCTTTGGGTCCGCTTCTAGTGTGACCACTTTATTAAGATGCTAAAATTATCAATTACATTTATTTACAAGTTCCATCTCATCAAAACATTGCTTCCAATGCATTTAGAAGACCCAAAAACCCTTGTTTAGGATTTTGAAACACTGAATTTGGCCTTCAAATGACCTTAAAAAGCCAAAAGTACTCTTTGTCTACAACTTAAAACAAAATGGCTCTATAAAATATTTAACAAAGGCCATCATGGCTCAACATTTGGGTGCTTTGGTTTTATAAATGGAGGTCAAGTGTTCAATCGTCAATGTGTATGATTTTGTGGATTATTTTGTGGGCAGTTGATATATTATAATCCGTTTCAATAGATATTATGGTGGTGTGGTACAAGGACCCGCCACCATTTTGGCATACCTATTATATCATACCCACCACATTGTTGACTACCACTGCTATATAACATAGACCATGGATAACTGCGAGGATATGGTGGAGCATCCAGATATGGCGGGCTCTTGCCATATCCTTTCCCCCAATTATGGCGTTGACACTCTTCAAATAAAAGATCTCCACCAACATATAATAAGGAACCTGACTAGTTTAGTGGTGAGGCGTAGGATTTGTTGTCGGTAGGTCAAGAGGTCAAATCCGTTAGATCGCTAATACAAAATTACGACCCATAAAACAAGGCCACTTGGCCTCCTTGGATTGGGCCACATGGCACCCTCTCATTTGGCCACGTGGCTCCATTCCATTGGTCCACATCCACCAATGCACAGTGAAATTTGTCGAGCTCTTGATGCACCACATGTTAGTCGAAACCATGAGACTAGAACCCTGACCACTAGAACCATGAGTTGGTCGTTTACCGTCAAAATGATGAGTGTTGATTGTTGACATTAACCTATTGAATTTTGACTTTTTGCCTTATTTGGACCTAAACTTTGACCTTGCATAACTTTTTCATATGATGTTTGTTTTTTCTCGTTTAAGTTGCATTGGCATCAAAGCGACGATCACTACGCACTGAGACTGGTTTCATTGGCATCTAAGAACTTTTATTTTTGAGAATTTTCTAGAACTTTGAGCATCTTTTGGATCCTTTAAATGAGGGGGTGGTGGAAAGAAGGAATATGATAGAGGAGGGAGAAATATATGGAGAGAGAGAGATATAGAGAGGGAGATAGAGAAAGAATTAAGGAGAGAGTGAGAGAGTGGAGAGATATAGAGAAGGGGGGAGAGAGTGAGAGATGGAGAGAGAATGTGGGAGGGAGAGAGGGAAGCAATGAGAGAAAAGAGATCTTGAGATATTTACACACTTAGGAGTTAGTTAATTTCAACTTGGTCTAATGTTTATATTAGGTAAAATTTTGTTTCTTCAGTGTGCATTAGATTCATTGTCATCTAATGGGAACAATAATATGTTATAGACATAGAGTGACCCAATGACTCATATTTTCCTCGATATTAATGGGAGTGATCTAACGAATCATATCCTCGATACTAATGGATATTGATCCATGGATTAACACCTGATTAGTCCATGATACCTATTTAAAGAGCATGGAGGGTCATGGTTGATGGTTGATTGTGAGAACTCCCTTATGTAATTTTATTCTTTTGTATTCATAAAATTTACTTAAGTAGTCATATTGACTAGGGTTGTGGACTCTTTCCATCTTAAAGGGTTTTAACCACATAGAAATACTTGCATTACAATATTTTATCTGACTGTGTGAGAGATGAGGATAAATAAAGAAGCATGGGGGGGTATATAGAGAGAGGGAAAAAACAAGAGAGAGGGGAGGGGGAGAAAGAGGGATAGAGAGGTAGAGAGAAAGAGAGAGTTAATAAGTGAGGAAGTATGTGTGTAAGAAAGCGAGATGGGGGAGAGAACTTGAGAAATAAAGGGGAGAAGGAGGGGGCGCAGAGAAAGAGAAGGGTTAGGGAGAGAGGGATGGAAGGAAAGAAATGATAAAAGTGGGGAGAGGGAAGCAACAATAGTGTCAGAGTTAAAGAGTGGGAGGGAGGGAGGGAGAGGGCGGAGAGAGAGAAAGAGTGTTATGGGGAAGAGAGAATGACGGACTGAGATGAGGGAAGGGGAGGGCAAGGAGGGATGGGAAAGAGAGGGGAGAGAGAAGGGATACATAGAGAAGGGAAAGGAGGGAGGGAAGTAGGGAAAGGAGGAGAGAGGGAGAGGGAGAGATAGGATGGGTGAGTATATGGGGTGAGAGGGAAAGAGAGGGTAGAGGTGGGAGAGAGAGAGAGGGGAGAATGATAGAGGGCATGAGAGAGAGAGAGATCAACGAGGCGAGGGGGGGAGAGAGAGAGAAAGAGATGGAGGGATCAATGGAGTGAGGGGGAAGAGAGGGATTTAGAGTTTAAAATTTATTAAGAACACACACATGATCTTAATAAGACACATGCACTCTAGGAACACATACATGTACCTAAGAACATGCATATGCTCCAGAATTGTCCACATTCCTAAATAGTGTATTTTTTATTCAAATCAAAAACTTTTCAAGCCTAGTAACAACGGTGGCATACATGTTAGTTGAGTTGGTTTGCTTGGATATAAGTTCAAGATGATGAACCTAGGGATATGAGCTACAAATGCATTAAAAATTGATTTTTTTGTTACCTCCGAGTATCTCTATATTTTAAATTAATTTCAATATAAAATCCAAAACATTACACTATTTTAATTTAATTTCAATTATAATTCGTACCATCGTTGTTTAATTAAATTTGAATTATATTCCTTGAATATTCAACTTTCAAGCATGTAAAATCTTTTCCTGAATAAAGACGACAGAAAACATGTTTGACATGTAAAATCTTTTCCTGAATAAAGAAGACTGAAAACATGTTTGACATATTGCAATTGTTGATCGTTGAAGTCAATAGCTAGTCATGATAGCAGTTACGATTTTTGAAGTCCTTGCCTAGACAAGTTGACCTAAATACATACGTTACTGCTCAGAGTGAAATTAAATGGACAAGCATTGTGTCACAACATAAGGTTGACGCAGTTGAAAAACACGTGTGAATTATTAAAGGTTTTCGCTATGACGTAGCCATTTATGTCATTTGGGAAAATAAATGGCTAAACGCTCTTGAATTTGGCACAAATATGGGATTGCCGTTCTTTTTTAAAAAGAAACGAAATGTTCTTAATATGGGTTTGTGATGGTTTTTTTTTTTAATATTTAATCATTTGAGATAGGCTGAACATAAAATTACTGAATAGAGGCATCGTCCACGGTATTATTTATTGCAATTTCAGCGTTAATTTTGTCTAAATACAAGGTCTAACAGAACAGGATTTCGTGTAATTTTTTACCTAATGAAAACTCCAACTGAGATTATTTTGTGTTGTTTTTGTTTTTCGAAATAACCGATTGCAAATAAAACATGCTTCCGCCCAGTCTACAATCAAGATACTTCAAACGGGTGGCCATATACAGTTTCCCCTTCTCAACTTACTGCAATTATTGTTGACAAAATAAGCATGCAACCTGTTGGCACTGAAAACTCTATTTTTGTGTTTGTTTCAACTTACCTGTGCCAGGGCGATGGGGAAGAAGAAATCCGAAGATTGTTATTAGGAGATTCACGTCTGCTCAACGGCCGGAGATTCCATGGCAAGTTTGGTGAAATCCTGTTATCGGGAGTCAGCTGAGATGTTTTTGGGGTGGCGTGAGGACTCTCTAACATACGACGGGCACAGCTCCTGGTAATAGGTCCTTGCTCTTTGAGTACAGAGCAACCCCAAATATTTGAGCCTGGAGGACTACTTAAAATTAAAGAAGGAGAATACTGAGATGTTCCAATGCCCGACGATTCGCCGCGGCTTCTTGAAGCAGCAGTCTTTGGAGTAGCGCCTACTACATCATTTTCTCTTTCTCTTGTCAAGTTTCTACCGGGATTCGAACAGCTGAGGCGTGATTGCTCTCTCTTCTCTAAAAGCTCCCACAAGAAGTCGTCTCCAATTTTTTCTTCAAAGGTGGGCTTTTCGGACCGGCTAATTTGTGGCTGCAAGACCATTGTCTACATTGTCGTGAAGTAGAAAACTGAAATGGAAAATAAGTTAATTGCCAACATAGGATTAGTTAAATAATGACCTTATGAGGAGTTGCTGAAGGTGGAAAGAAAAATTTATCAGCTTTGGGTTGCAGAAGTTGCTGCAATTTGACATCGAGGAGTTTCATGAATTCCCTCGCAGCTTTCTCCTTTGAAAGATTATGCTCGCCTTTGCTCCTTCTCATCTCGTTTATCCAGTTCACGATTTGTTCTGCTGTCTGTAAAATAATTTATTATATTAATCCGCAATAATCTTGTAATTAAAAAGTAAATATTAACTGTGAAGAGATACCTTGTCAATTGTGACCATCTCTTCGATGCTCTCAGAAGTTCTGATATTTTTATATTCGATCATTTTCTTCAACTCAAAATTTTCTGCCTTCAAAACTGACAACTGACGTCTATAGTCTTCTGACTTCTGGAAAGCCTCGGCTCTTTGTCCGTTTACTAACGCTAACTGTTTCTCTTTGACAATCAATGTTTGTCTGACGCCGGAACTTTTGGCGTCCATTTCTTTAATATTCGTTCTGAGTTCTTCGATGCGCTTAGACTGAGTTCTAAGACGCTTGCGGAACTCCTCAGTCTCTTCTCCCTTCTTAGCCAATGCGCTACTCAGAGAAATATTTAATTGATCTTTCGCATCCATAGCTCTGCTCAGAGCTACTAAGTCGTTCATAGTCTTTTGCAGATCCTTCTGGCGTTCCTTCAACTGCATTTCCAAATTCCGTAGCTCGAGAAGAAGGCTGTTATTTGCCGCCAGCAGAGACGGAATATGACAAATGAAATCCGCCTCCATTTTTTCTACCAAAGACTGCAATTGGCGGACGAGAGAAATTATGCCTTCGGAATTTAAACGCTTCAAATACGAAAGCAAAGGCTGACACATATGACTTGCGAGGTCGTTAACCATTCCTTCCATTTCTTCTTTTAAGTGCGAAAGGCTTTTTCTGAAGCCATCGAAAACTGATTGCTGTAACTTTAAAGCCATACACAAGAGAGCCTTGTAGCCTTGTTCAACAGCGTTTAAGCCATGTGCGAGTTGAGAGTTGTCCTGCTTCATGCTCTGTATTCGGTGATGAAGACCGGTTGTCTCTGATATAAATCTCTTCTGCATCCGACAAACGAAGTCCTGGTGATCGTCAAATTTTTGCGTTATATCTCGCTCCTGTGATCTCACAAGAGATTCGATCATCTTAAGCAACGATATTAACTGTTTTATTTGAATTTTTTCTCTATTCACGATTTCTTCCGTGTGTAAAGCAGCTTTGCTCTTAAAGGTTTCTCCCTAAGACAAAATTATAAGATGCCGATCAGTATTGAACTTCAAAATCAATTTCCAGATTTAATATTTTTGCGAAATGTTAGAGCTGTTTGAAATTTTCAGAAAATAAATTTAATGCAGGTAAAAGTATGGAATTCTTGAAAAGAAACGACTCCTTCACAGACATGCTCTTTTACTCCTATTTTCCAAAATATCCATTATTTCTGCGGTTTAATGACGGCAATACGCCTTAAAGAACACCACAGGTATTTTCAATGTGGTATACTAGCATCGGCTTATGAAATTTAGGGTCTCTTTCATCAAAATTGCACTGTAAAAACTACTGTACTGGTTATTTTGGAAGATACAAATCAAATAGAAGTTAATTTTACTAAATTAACAGTAATTAATTGCTCTGTATAATTTATGATTCAAGGTGATGTTCTCTTACCTCAGAACTTTGAAGCAAATGCCGTGTAGTATTCAAAAGGGATCGAAATGATTCATTGTTAGAACTAAAATTACTCATGTTCTGCGTTCAAATTAGACGTTTCTTCAGTAAAAGAACTAATAATCTTGATACACATGAAGATAATCCCAATTATTTTCGAATAAACAAGCAACCGAAAGTTATTTCCTGTTTAATAACAAATTTTACCGTCTCAAAGTTGTCCGTCATGAAGACGGCCGTCTTCCGTCCATCTTTTTCCAGTTCCTGCACCTTAAGATCGACCAACCGTACCAAAGGAATTGAAATAGAGGTGAAAACATCTTTCGCCTGTGGTGAAGGTATAAAATTTCACATAAAATATCCATACAAATTGAACAGACCGCGGTATATTCTACTATTTTGCAAATTGAAGAAAATTGAACCTACAATGCCTAACTTTCGGCATCAAATCTATCTTTCCAACAGGCCTGAAACAATCCATGAAATTTTCTTGCAATGCAGGTAGAAAAAAGAAAATTTACCCTGAAAAATGTCAGTGAAATAAAATTCCTCCACAAGTATTTCAAACGATCCCACTTCTTTAGAAAACTTAAACGATAGAATTTTAAAACTGTGTAATGATATTTACAGTGAAAGTTTGGAAGAAAGCTTAATATAGAACATTTTTTACCTCTGCCAGGCCTTTCACAACTTCAATTTTGAGAAGTTCAAACGAATCCTTGGATTCACGAAGGCGAGACAATGTAGTTATCAATTTCTCATTGAGTTTTGCAGATCGAGACGGCGAGAAAACAAATGACCTGCATATTTTGCTATTCTCCATTGCCGTATAGACCTCCGTTCCTCGCTGTTCCTTAGGCTAATAAATTGTTGCTAAGACAAACTACCGAGAGTAAATATTTCCTCTTCATTTAAATAAGCTAAACTTGAATAAATAGTGTGACGTGGAAAACATGAAAAATTAAGTTTACGTGGATTTATAAAAATGGAACAAAATAAACATGTAACAACCTAAACATGAATAAATAGAGTGACGTGAAAAACATGAAAAGTTAAAATAACACGGATTTATAAAAATAGAACAAAATAAACACGAAAAATAAAGTGACGCAAAATTTTAATTATAAGTTAAAATGGGTTTGTATCACCCTTCCGCCCTTCAGCCTCTAACCAACTATGGCAAACATAGTTTGAAGATTGCTTTCAACTCTAAATATTGGTGGATGCAGGGCTTCTTGAAGAAATATTTTCACAAAACACATATCCTTAGGGATGAATGGGTTCGTCTGCTCGGGAACAAGCTGGAAAATCTAGAAATTACGGAAGGAGGTGGCCTAACTCGAGGATTTGAGTTGGAAAGTGGGGAATGGAGATTGCATTAAAATCTAACAAATAAATTATTATTATTATTATCTAATTTTAAGGTCATAGTTAGTGCAGAGTCTTGAGAACTGTGATGAACTTTGTGATCTAGCAAAATGGTCGATTAAGAAAGGGCTCTTAAAGATCAAACATTTCTCAAGTTGGAATGAGCATGGGGACTAGTTTAGTTGGTCATGTCTTGACCTCCCTCCCAATCTCCTTCCTCAACGGCCCCTCCTTCTTCATGTGCTCAAATGGATGGCTCCCATCTCCTCTCCAACTCGCAATTCACAAATTTGGAAATTGATTCCACATCGCCACTATTGAGTCGAAGGATATGCCTCACTTCTAAATCAATTGCTTCATTCGGCTCCAAATTGGATATGGAAAGAGATTTGGCAAGGTAAACACCTTGTATTAGACATTGGTTCATCAAAAGATTAAGAGTTGAGAACTTGGAAAAAAGAAATAGATTAGGTCGTTCAAGGTTT
>APFE031552912.1:0-10449 GCA_000404065.3 Pinus taeda | reverse complement strand
AAAAAAAAAAACTTAGGTCCACTAGGAAAAAGAAAAACTTTGATTCCAAGACAATAGTACCGATGACTTACACATACCAAAAAGACGTGGGCCAGGAAGGAACTATTAGTGAATAAGCTTTGAAGACAAAGCTTTTCAAAGAGGAAGGCAATGTTATGAATATAATTCATAACAAATAAAATAAATGTAAACAATAAACAATCAAAGTAATGATTATTTTAATAGTCATTAGTTTAATGAAAATGCATGTCTAAAAGACATGGCTAGTCATCAAGGGGCACCTGCCTAGGTATATACAAACCCTCATTGTAATAGTCATCATCCTTGTTCATTCATATTATTAATAAAAATATTATTCACAAATACCTTTGTGTATTTTACATTTAAAGCACAAACACTCTTAAGTTTTGTCGCTTCAGGGGACTTGAAAACTTATGATATGCGAATTATCCAACATGTGATACCCATCAAGGAAGGGGTAAAGTCATTTTAATAGAAGTTAAGAAAATTTTCTCCTATGCTTGAATCCCTTATTTAGAAAGAAATAAGAAAATTGTTGGATGCTCAGATCATATTCAAAGTTCGTTATTCTATTAGGTCTCCAATTTGGTTCCCATAAGAAAGAAGTACAAAGAGATACGCTTATGTGTTGATTTCCGTAACTTGAACCAGGCTTCAGGTAAGGACAACTATCCCGTTCCATCTATGGAGAAGATCCTGCAAATGATATTTGGGTAAGAAATGTTCTCACTATTAGATGGATTTTCTGGATACAACCAATTCTAGTAGCACAACCCGACAGATATAAAACCATGTTCGGGACTAAGTGGGGTACATTCACATTTAAGCCGATGCCTTTTGCACTCTTCAATGTGGGTGCTACCTTTCAACGGGCTATGGACGTCACATTTTGTGGTTTGATTGGACAAAGTGTAGTGGTGTACTTGGATGATGTTACAATATTTTCAAAGAAAAAATATGATCACTTTCATCATCTTAGTCAAAGTTTTGAGCGATGTCAAAGATATGGCATATATTTAAATCCAAAGAAGAGAATCTTCGGAGTGTTTGAGGCTAACCTCTTGAGCCACATTATAGCTAAGAGTTGAATTAAAGTGGACCTGGAACAGGTCAAGACTATTTCTCAAATTCTCTTTTTCGTGAATAAGAAAGACATGCAATATTTCTTGGGGAAAATCATTTTTCTCGGAAAGTTCAACTCAAACTATGCATAGATTTTCAAGCCACTACAAGAGATGCTCAAGGAGGATGCAATTTATAAGTGGGATCAAAGGGAGAAAGGTTCCTTCACCTAAATTAGTAAGCAATTGGTGATGCCCCAACATTGTATAGTCCATATTTTGGCAAAGATTTCTTGTTATATACGTTTGCTTCTGACACATCTCTTGCAATTGTTCTTACTCAGAAGGATGATTAAGGAAATGAGCAACCAATATCATTCATAAGTGTTGGTTTATATGGATCTGAAATTAATTATCCCACCATTGATAAGAAATCTTATGTAGTATATAAAGCGGTGAAGCACTTTAGGCCTTAGCTCCTGAAAAATCATGTTATCATCTTTGTGCCTCACCCAACAGTTAGATTGCTTTTTGTGTAACGAGATTTGGGTGAGAGGAGGGTGAAATGGATGACATGTCTGCAAGAATACGATCTAGAATTTAAACTAGTTCATACAATAAAAGGCCATGGTTTCTGTCAGCTTGCAGTAGAAGCAATTAATCTACCAAAAGAGGAATCTTCTAGATGGGAACAAGAGATGGAAATGTACAATATTGAACAAGCTACCCCTACAAACGCATCCATGTCTTGGTACACGAATGTGCAATAGTATCTAGAGCATGATACCTTATCGTTGCATTTATTAGCCAAACATAAAGGGATATTTGACTCAAAGCTTTATCATATCAGCTTGTACATGGTGCGCTTTTCTGGAAGAACCAAAATAGTGTCCTGCTTAGATGCATGGAAGCACAAGATTCGGAAAGGGTATTAAAAGACCTTCATGATGGGCCAACCAGTGGGCACTATGCAGGTGATACTACTGGCCATAAATTCATGTGGGCTAGATATTATTGGCCCACAATATTTAAATATGCACATGCCTACACTCGTAAGTGTCCTGTTTGTCAAAGAAGTGTTGGTCGTGATAGGAAGTCAGTCGCCCCATTGTATCCCATTGTCGTTGAAGAACATTTTCATCAATGGGGATTAGATGTTATTGGTGAACTTTTTCCTCATTCATCAAAGAAACACCAATACATTTTAATCGCTATAGACTGTTTTACTCGACGAAGAAAAGCAATTCCATTGAAACAAGTGAATGAGCAAGAAGTCATCAACTTCCTTAAGAAGAATATGATCACTAGGTTTGGTATTCTTACGTCACTTGTTTTCGATAATGCAACTTACTTATCATCGTTAAAATCTTATGATTTTGCATTAGAGAATGGTATTGTTTTAAAGCACTCATCTAACTATTACCCCCAAGGAAACGATTTAGCCGAGTCTACTAACAAGAATTTAATTTGCATCATCAAGAAAATCCTTTACTTTGAGCAAAGGAACTGGCATAATGCATTGGTGAATGCTATGTGGGTTGACCATGTCACACTGATACCCTATTTGATGACTTCCCATTACTTCCTTATGTATGGAAAAAATGTTATCCTTCCTCCAAATAGATACCTCCCAACCCTTCAACTTTCTCAAGAATCTCGAGGTAAACAATGTCTTGTTGTTCAAAGAAGGATAAACGCCCTTTTGAAGCTAGAGGAAGAAGGATGGAAAACCAAATAAAAGTTTGTTATCAATTAGAGTCATATCAAGCATTGGTTCGACAAGAAATACGTGGGAAACAAGGAGTTTAGTGTAGGAGACTTAGTACTGAAGTGGGACAAAGCCCATGAAGAGAAGGGTAAACACACTAAATTCCAATCCCTATGAATCAGACCCTTTGTCATGCATGATAAGCTTTGCCACCATACCTATCGTCAGCAGTCATTAAATGGGAAGATGGACTCTCTTCCTTTCAATGGCCAAGATCTTATTTCCAATAGCAGCCTAGGGTTGTGTCCCTACCTATGTACATATTTCTTTCCTTATCCTTTTGTTTGTTTTGTTTCATTCATGCCATGTTGTGTCCTTTCTATTGTCATTGTTTTGTTTTTTTCTGTTTCTAACGAATGTGGTGAAAGCTTTAAAAGGGATATGTGACATACAACAACACTTGGTCAACTTTTGGTCCCTCTTCTTTGTCTTGGTCTAATATATTTAAGGTCAACAATGTGTCAATGGAAAATATGATCCATTCGAATGAACATATTTGAGTAGAACCATGACACCCATACCCATTTCAGGATATTCACTCCTTGACTCAATGTTGTAATTAAGTGGTGTTTTTCATATTGATCCAATCGAGTAGAGAGGGGAGAGGGGGAAACTAATGGTGAACATATCAATTTCAGAGGTATATAATAGCCTCTGAAGGAATGACCTCTCTTGTTCTCAATAATTTTGGATCCCTCTTCCACCTTGGCAATATAAATGTCGATAAAATGCCAATGAGCATGTTGAATAAAATAACAGGTGAAAGAAGAGAATGGCTTCCTATGCAGGGAGGTGAAGCAAGTAACTTCGTTGAGGTATTGAACATGATCGTTGGAAATGAATAAATTCTTGTGTTCCTATAGTGACTCCACTAGGGTATTGAATGGGCCTGCTAGCAGTGGATCAACACTAGAGATGAGATTAAAACTCTAATCATCTCAAACTCACGACTACATATTACCCTTCTCCTAGATCAAAACAATTGTGGTATGACAAGATTTGTAAGTGCATTTTATCTGAGAAAGGGAATGGAAGAGACTACATCTATAAGTGGGGTAAATGGGGAAACTAATGTTATCTACAAGATGAATCAATACTTCCTTAAAGACTAGACTCTGCATTTAAAGCTAGATCAAAACAGAGAAGCTGGAGTTCTACCAATGTGTCGCCAAGCATTGTCATTGCTACAACACCCCCCAAATTTTGGCCTATATTCAAACTTGGGAGCCTCCCTCTAACCATGTGAATTGTTGTTTCTAGTGATTAAATCCATTCCATACTTGTCCTCTAACTTTCGAAGTCTTTTGTGAAGAAAATCCAAGTGTCGCCTTTTGTTAAGGGAAGTGTCACTCTTTGTGAAAGGGAGTTATATTTCATCTTAAAAATGTAACTTTGGTGTTGTCTATCATACTAAATTTCTCTATCATAGATATATGTAGACCTATTCCCATAGTTCTGTGCATTTTCTTACTGCAATGGACACTTGTGTTGCAAAGTGTATCTTAAGTTTCACACTTGGAGGTGTCAATTTGTTGCTGTTTCAATGGATGCATGTTGCTTTTGGCTGTTAAGTGTGTTATTGGCATGTGGTTGATTGTTTTTAAGTGTGTGACACCATGTTCAAGCCTCGTTACATGTTCTCGTCTCACATTTCGCTTCATTGATCCCACACTTAGTCAATTTCTGAAGTCTTCCTCTCTTTGCAACTTGCTCGACCAACCACCCATCATCTTTCCTTTTTGAACTATAAATTGCACAGTCTTAAGCCCTAGTCAACCACCCTTGCCTCCTGGAACTGTGCAGTCATTGCCTCCAAGAACTGCGCATTGCGTAATCCCAATGCTTTTTCCCTGCCTCGTACACTTCCAGATTGTGCAATCACTGACTAGTCAAGCTTCCATTGTGCACTGTGTATATTAGTCACCAGTCAGGCCCTGTCTCAATCATTACCTTGATAAACTATCCAATCCATTATCTCAGTCCTTCCAAAATTGTGCATTTTGCAATCGCAGTGAGCAAGAATGCCCCACTACATCACTAACTCCCTCAACTGCGTAATCTTGTCTTCTTGACCCTTAGCTATTTGGTGTTGTGCAGTCCTAGTGACTACACCATCATTACTACCCCCTAGAACTACACACTGTGCAATCGCTGAGCTTCCTCAGTCCCACACTCTTTCCTAGCTCAATTAGTGTGTTGCATGAAGAACAAGATAAGCTACGAGATTTTCAAACTAATGTCATCATGTCAGGAGTGAATTCCATCTGCAGGTATTGTTATCTTGACATGACAAGATGATGCTCAAGGAGGATGTCAAGGAGATCATGGGAGAAGACACTTGTGAAGATGTAGACATAAGTGTTGATTTGTGGTAGTGTCAGATGTGATCTAGCCATAAAAATTGGTGGAGAGGCTAAGGCACATAATATTTCCAAAATCCAAAAATCGTTTTGGGAAATTCGATCCGGTTGGAGATATATTAAAATAATTAATATTTTTAATAGAGTTCCTAAATTTAAACTTAGTAAAATTAAAATATTAATGGGTATTAATATAAAGTTGGGTGAGAAGGTTCTAAATGACGAGGATCAAGCCAAATCTAATATTAGCTGTTGATTAGGGACTTAATCTCGATTGTTGAAGATTCAATTGGAAAAGTATAAGAGGAGGCTTGAGGGTCAGTTGGAGACACACCAACAGATACTCAGTATCCCAAGGAAAATCGATTATCAGAGATAAGGAGATCAATTTTAGAGGGAGAGTTGTAGGGTGGAGGAAGAGAGGGAATTAGCAGCAGTCAGGGAGCTTAGAAGAAGTGACACAGGGACTCTGAGAGACAGTGCAGAGGGAGACACAGGGATGATACAAAGAGGGACTAGAGCTGTGCAGAGCCATGCAGAATGATGCAGGGATGACGCAGTAGAGAAATGAAGCTCTCCAGGGCATCATAAATTCTCGGAGAAAAGTCTTAAGTGTTTTCTCCTAGTGTTTATGTAAATTTTTTTGTAAAAACAATTATTGTTTAAGATTAATAAAACCCTCCTCTGCTGCACCAATTTTCCCGCATTGGTTTTTTTTCCATATATTTGTTTTTGTATAATGGTGTGATATTTGCAGTAGAATTTATTTTAATATTTACTGAAGAGATTTCATAAATAACTTATAAGTAATAATAAGTAGGTGAAATAGATTAGTTGCTATAGTAATAGAAATTTTGTATAGAAATTTTCACATGGTATCCAAGCGAAGATTTGATGACAGGAAGGAAAAATCAATTATGGGTCAAGAGCATGATGTAGAGGCATCCACTCAAGGAGACTCATGCAGATTTTTAGAAGAATGAAAAAGAGACAATAATTATGATTATTCTATGTTGGCTTTTAGATTGAACATAGTTACCAATCAAATGAGAAAATGACCTAGTACCCATTTTTTTGAGGTTGCAAAAAATCACTCGATTTTGAAAAGTGGTGATTCAGAATAACTTTTTTGTTTAGCATATTTTTGGCACTTTAAATTTTCTTATGTATCAAGTATGAACATTTTGTTTAAATGTTAATGATTTTCATGCTGTATTTGAAAAGTGTTAATGCAACATCAACACAATTCTTTTAGAGGGCTTATTTCGGACGCTTTAAATTTTTTTATGTATCTAGTATGAACATTTTTTATGTTAGTGATTTTCATGTTGATTTTGAAAAGTGTTGATGCAGCATCAACACAATTTTTTTTAGAGGGCTTATTTTTGACGCTTTAAATTTTTTTATGTATATAGTATGAACATTTTTTTTTGTTAGTGATTTATATCTTGATTTTGAAAAGTGCTAATGCAATATCAACCATTTTTGTTTAGAGGGCTTATTTTTTACACTTTAAATTTTCTAATGTGTTAAGTGTAGATATTTATTTTTTTAATGTTGGTGATTTTCATGTGATAAAAACATAAAAAATAAATAAAATAAAACGTGACAAAAAATCAAATATTAAAAAAAATAAAAATAAAAAAAGCACAAAAACTCATGCAAAAGAAACAAATATTTAAAAAGAAGATAATAATAAAAAAACACAAAACCAATAAAGTAATAAACATAAAATAAAAAAAAAAAAACATGACAAAAACAAAATCAATATAAAAAATATATAAAAAAGAACCAAAAAGATTATTTAAAATGTTAGAAAAAATAAAAATTGTGTTAAAATTTAAAATTAAAAACAAAAAAAGGGAATATGTAAAAAAATACAATTTAAGCAAAAAAATAACAAATTTTTTTGAATAAAAAATTAAATAAAAATGAAGAAGAAAAAAAATGAATAAATAAATTAAAAAGATCTATATATATATTAATATTATATATATTATATAGAATATATAGTATATATATAACAAAGATTAATATTTTAAACAGAAACATTAAAATATAAATTCATTAAAAAAAAGTTGAAAAAAAGGCCCTTGAGTGGCAGGGGCGTTCTTCGGACTGTGGGCCCTGCCACCCCGGGGTGCGGGCAGGTGGGGTGGAGGAAGTTGCACGCAATCCCTTCATTGCCCACACCGTGGCCCAGCCGCCTCGAGGGTGGCAAGGGCCGAATCGACCCCTACCACCCTCACTAGTGCAACTCCCTCCGCGCCCACCCTGCGGCCCAGCCGCCCTGGGGGTGGCAGAGACCAAGTCGGCCCCTACCACCCCCAGTCGCCTGGGCCACAGGGCCAAAAAAAATTTGGAAAAAAAAAACAAGAAAAAGCCCTAGGGTGGCAAGGGCCAAATCCAGGAATCGACCCCTGCTACTTTAGGGCTTTTTTCCAATTTTTATACTCAATTTTTACTTTAATTTTAATTTTTTTTTTTTAATCAGGCCTGGGGTGATAGGGGTTGTTCACGAATTTAGCCCCACCACCCGCCTTTTTCGGTCTTTTTTTCAATTATGTATATATTTTTAATATATATATATATATATATATATTATATATATATAATATATATATATATATATATATATATATATAAACCCGAAAAAAGCCTTGGGTGGTAGTGGCCGATTTCGGAATCGGCCCATTCACCCATGGTTTTCTTTTGTTTTATATTATATATTATATTATATAATGTTTATTTTTTTTATATACTTTTAATTTTCTTGTTATTGTTTATTATTTCTTTTCATTTTTAATTATTTTGTACCTATGTTTTTTTAATTTAAAAAAAATGTTTTTATTTGTTTTTGTTAATTTTTAACTTTTTCCTTAAACTTATGTTAAATTTTGAAATTATTTTCATTTATTTATTTATTTTTAATTTTACCATTATAATATATATTATATTTATATATATATATATACTTATTTTACAGCTTATGGATCATATTAGATATATTTCTCTACAATATCATATTTTTATTGTTGCTGTGATATATCATTATTTTACTCGACTTTGTTACTATCATCTCTCATTTTGGTTACTTTTTGTGTTTTTATTTTGTGTGCTCGCCTTTTTTGCATGAGATTGATTAGAAAATTGTTTTTTTTTTTTATTTATTTGTGTTTGTTTTTTTTTTTGATATTTGGAATTATTTGATAATTTTAGTTTTAGTTTATAAGTTAATTTTGTTTTTTTTTGTTTCATTTTCTTTTTGTTCTTTTCTTTTTTTTAAGGTGTTTTAGTCATATTTTTTCCCATAATGTCATGCTTGAAATATTTCGAAAATTTAATTTTTTTTGTAAACATAAACTTTGGTTTTAATTCCATGGTTGAAAAATTGTCAATATTTTAATGTTTTTCTAAGTCATGAATATTTTATCTTTAATACTATGGTTAAAAACAATTATAAGTAGTTTTCTCAATTTCATGCTTGAAAATTTAAATATTTCTAGCATCCACATTTTTTTCAGGGTGTTTTTTGCACACAAAAATTTGGTTTTTACTGCCATTTTTTAAAAATGTTGAAAATGTACCAAAAAAAATGTTATTCCAACATCAACACTTTTCGTTTTCAGCCTGCTTTTTCATGTTTTTGGGATATTTTTGGGTTAGAGTACCCGTTTTGAGGTAATAATTCTTGTTTGATTGGAAACTATGTTATTGGAAGAAGAAGTTGCTTGCATAGCAAGCTCTGCCTCCTCAGAGGTTTGGTATATAGATAAGGGAGCTTCCTGGCATATGACAGGAATCCTAGAATGTTTTTCAGATTATCAGGAAGAAAGAACGAATTTTCAGATCACCATGGGGAATAAGGAAAAGTGTACTCCAGTAGGGAAAGGTACTATAGTTTTTCAAACATAAACAGGAGAGCGATTCAAAGATACCAATGTGTTGCATGTGCTAGGACTGGGGATGAATTGACTATCTGTATCTCAACTTCAAAACAAGGTCTATGATGTTTTCTTCATTAAGGAGAAAGTATACATCAAACACCTGAGTTGGAAAAAGAAGGTCCATATTAGAATTCGAAGTAACAGGTTGTACAGGTTGTAAATAGAATCACTAATGACACTGATAGGCAGTAATGGAGACAAGGATTTGAATGAAATATGGTACAGAAGGATGGGACATTTACACCATGGGGCTCTGAGAATTCTCAGAAAAATTGTAATAGGATTTCTAGATCTTAGTACTGAACAAGAGGGTGTGCTCTGAGCAAGTATTCTAAAGCAACGTTTCCAAGAAGTAACAATAGGGCCAAGAATGTACTAGGATTGATACACTCAGACATTTGTAGACCGATGTCCACAAAAGCTCTTAGTGGTGTCGAATACTTCATCACCTTCATCGATGACCATTCTAGGAAGACTTGGATATACTTTCTGAAAACCAAAGATGAGGTTTTCTGTTGATTCAAAGAGGTCAAGGCTCTAGTGGAGAATCTGAAAAGAAAGAAGATAAAAGTGTTGCACTTAGACAATGGTGGAGAGTAAATTGACAAGGACTTCACTGATTTTTGCACTAGGGAGGGCATCAAAAGAGAGTGCACAACCGCCTATAATCTGGAGTAGAATGGAATAACAAAAAAAAAGAACATGACTATTGCGGAAGCAGCTAGGGCAATGATGTATGATCAGGATATGCCAAAATTCTTGTAGGAAGAAGCATGCAGCACGATAGTCTGTGTCCAAAATAGAACTCCTCATAGGGCATTGGGCAAGATTACTCCAAAGAAGGTATTCACCAGGAATACACCTGAAGTTAGTCATTTCAGGATGTTTGGGAGTTTAACATATTGTCATACACTTGAGGAGAAGAGGAAAAAGCTAGATCAAACTACAAAGAAAGGATATCTTTTGGGATACAACGAGAGTTCTAGGACATATAGAGTCTATCTTCTAGGGAGTAGGAAGGTAGTAGTTCAACAAGATGTAAATTTCATGGAGGATAGAGCTTTAAGAAAATCTCGAGAAATGCCTTCCGAGGAACAACCAAAAGAAGAGCCATTGATTAAACCACTTCAACCAGCGGAAGTTAGTACCAGAAATTCTCCTTTAAACAGGAGGAATCATAGGAAGAGAAGAGCTAACAGATGTGCCTTCTACTAGAGGAAGAATGAGTTGGGAACTCCAGCAGATTCTACAGGATGCAGAAGAATTAATTGGTGCACCCAAGAATAGTAAAA
>APFE031552911.1:64974-117169 GCA_000404065.3 Pinus taeda | reverse complement strand
GAGCTTTCCCAGAATATAAATGTAACAGCTGGATTTATTCTATCACAAGATAAGCTACTTGTTTGGTTTAATAGTCTTGGAGAGTTAATTACTCACCTACTCCAAGACACTAGCCTGATCTATGTTGGTGCTTCAGAGCCCTAGAAAAAAAAAAAAATTTAAGTTAATTTTACTTTAAGCGTTGCTTTTAATGGCTGTTCTTAAAGACAAAGGTGATGGAGATGAAACTTGGTGGTGTATAGACTCGACTCCAATTCTCTAAAAGATGCACCTAAGATGATTTACACTATTTTTTTCTTTTCAATGAATTTTCTAATTAAGAGAGTTGAGAGAATGCAATCTTTTGATAAAAACAACTTTCTTAATAGACAATCAAAGAAACAATCTCTTTATCTTTTCAAAGCGCACAAAACATGACCACTCATTACTTGCACGAAAAATTCCTTTCTCTTTCAAAACTTCAAATGCTACCCTAAAACAAACTTTGAAAAGGAGATATTTTTGCATTTTCCTATTTAATAAAGCATGTAAAATTAATCTAATCAAAAGCAATTTCAAGATCTATGAAAATATATGAAAAACTCACTCAAAAAGAAAAGCAAAGGAAATTTGCCTAAGGGAATTTACCTAAAGTAAATCTAAGAAGCAAAAGCCTACTAAGATGATTCCGGGATGTTTTACTTGGCAACAATCAGACCAAGGATGAGTTTATGCAGAATCATAAACTAATCAAAACAAAAAATCAAACTCTTTTTGTTCCTTTTTAAAATGAAATTCACAACTTAAAACAACAAGCTATTTTGAAATTTCGCAAAGAGACAACTCAAAGGTAGGTTGCTCACGCGGGTAGGCTTTACGACTGGTCTGACTCCTAAGAAGACTGACAAAACCAGAGATATCTAAGGTTCCACAACTTCTAAATCCAAAGTCACTACAGGACCAATGCAAAACTCAAACCCTAGGGCTAAAATTTCAATGAATTTCACTAAAACTTTTGATACTAATGGGACAAGTTTAGGTGAAGATTTTTGACAGACAACCAGTGGATCTGGGTAGTAAAGATTAAGAAAAAAAATCTAAAGGGAAAAAAGGGATGAAATTGAAATTTTCTCAATTTTAACAGGGTACGCAGGCAGCCTGTTTAACCTGGTGTGTCCACGCTCTGTGTGCAAAGATACAGTGCGTACAGGTACGCACTGTGTCTAACTCAGAGGGTGGGTACTATGGAAAAATTAAGAAAAACTAAATTCTACCTTGACTCTAAGCTAGCCCACCCAAAAACACAGTCAAACAATCAAAAAACAAAAAGAAAAGACTCTTTTTAGATCAAAGTAATACTCAAAGGAAAAATCAATCACATCAATGGATTCCCCAGCGGAGTCGCCAATTTGTCATGCAGAAAGAGTTATTTTTGCTGACAAAACTAACCTCCCTAGGAGTCTAAGACTCTCTAGTGACAAACAAGACAATTAAGAGAAATCCTTCTCTAAACATGAATTATCCTATGAGAAACCAAGTGTTTTTCGATCCTACCTCAAGTCCAACGCTTGTTGTAGCAGTCCAGCCTCGTCGATCCAGATGAGCTCCTCCTTCACTTGAAACCTGCATACACTAACAATCAAACGATTACATAACACCTGAATATTCCATAAAACAAAGCATATTCAACATATAGACCAAGGAGTATATGAAACAATTCATTAACACAAATCATTGAGAAGAATGGACTTATTTGTATTAAGGAAACAAAAAAGAAACCATTACAACCTGAGCCTTGGTGTTGTGCAAGTTCCTCCCGGGGTCCAGCAAGAGTTTTCCTCTACTTTGACAAGCTCACCCACTTCCAAATGAAACAAGAAAGGATGGGAATCTCTCCTCACAAGCTTCTACAAGGAAGTCCTAATTCCAGCAGCATCTACCCTTTGGAATGTTCAGCTTTCAACCTCCCCTCCTTTGGACCAATGCCTGTATTTATAGTGTTCTAGAGGAAGTTATTCAGGTCCAACATCAATGGGATACTCCCTCTTTTGGATGGGGTAGCTCCTCTCTTGATGGGATAAGTTTCTCTTTCATAGGGATGCATGAACCATCTGGAGGCGCTCAATACACGTAAAACAATCTTCTAGAATGCTCTAGAAATGACCACAAGTAACTTTTTTAAGATGAAACTCGCGACTTTTGACCTTTACAGGAGTACGCACCCATCCCTTGACTTACAGAGCGTACAAGTACGCAGGTACAATGATCTTGGGATGCGTACACGCAGGCAAGGAGAGACAACCTGCGTACCCAGAGATAAACATGATTTTTAATGACTTTCTCTCTTTTTTGAAGTTTGGCATGGAGAGCAGAGGTATAAGGCTTGACAAGGAGGATAATATGACTATTGATGGAGCCATATTAACTGCATATAGTCATGGTGACAAATTTCAGTGTAACAGCTAGGTATGAAGTACAAAGAGTTTATAATTGATTTTTAAAATTTTTTGTTGAATTCAAGGGAAAGGCAATTTTGGGTGTGGGGATGAGGCGCAGTTTTTGCAGAGGTCTACTTGGGGCAAGATAGGCAATTTTTTTGATGCCTTTAAAGCAGGTGAGATGGATAGATCAGACCGGTGAGGGGCTAAGGAGAGCAAGCGGTCTCAAGTATTCTCCTTAAACTGAAGAAAACATAGAATATTAAACAAATTTAAAGGCAGAGCATAACAATTTCAAGGATTCTACCTTAACACTTCATTTGCTTAATAAGAGAATATTCAATAGAGATAATGATGCACATACACAACTTACAAGTACTGAGAGAAAAAAACCATCAACACATAAAGCCACATGGATCACAAATAGTGCTACAAAGCCCTGGTCTTTCCTTTGCCAAAAATGTTGATAAGATATGTACAATATAGTCTCTAGCTATCCCAAGAGTCCAACCCTTGCTACTGACTGAAAATTTACATAATATAGACCAAGCCAACCCATTCCTCAACCTGTAGGGGTCGAGCTCCTCCTTCTAGGAGCAGTTTCAACTAATTCTAAACAAGGAACTGAAAACTAGGTAGTCAAACAACTAACCCCTATATGCTAGGAAACTCATTCATTCATTAAATTTTCGCTAATTTGTGAATGAATCATCTAGAAGAAGGTAGATCAGTGCCATGTTACCTTAAATACATCAAATTACCTCATGTTGGGTGAAAAATTACATCAAGGGGTGAAACTGGTGAAAACTAGCCGAATCCCTGTGCTGAAGGTGAAAAACTGGGCCAAAACTGTATGCGTAGCGCCCCTGATCCCTATGCATAATGAACATTTGAGCCTGTTTTTGGGGCACTTCCCGACATCAAAATTGAGCTCATGATAGCTTGTTGGAAAGCCCTGGACGTCTAATTTCCAACCCAAGTGGAATTTTCCAATTTGGAGCTCATTTTCCCCCTCAAAATGAAATTCTCCCGGAGGTACTTCGTGCAGTTGGAAAAGGTAGCAGCAAGGTGGCTTTCATGATGTTTTTGGACATTTAGACCATCCAGATCTCAATGAAATGCTTCGACAATGGCTGAACATGTGTATTTCTTCATGAAAAATCCAAAAATACAAGCCATTTTTCAATTGGACCTCCCAATCTTCAGCGTAGCGCGCTGCGCGCTACGCGTAGAGCCCAAAAGCCTGTTTCTCAAGCCAAAAAATTTGAAACGACAAAATTTTCTCCAAATTTGTCCAAATTTGGAGTGAAGAAACTCCATCATGTATCATGCTCAAATAGTGAAGCCTCAGCCAAAACTTGAAGCGGATCAGGCCTTTTGCGTTGTTTTTGTGCATTGCTCAAATGCCTCTTGAGGATCTTCATTCTCGCGTTGCAAACATGCATGCGAGCCCAATAGTGATGTTTCATGTGTCGGAGCATATCTTTATCTCTATTATCCTTTGCCAACAACTTCTCTAAGTGAATGTTTACCCTCTTGAGCCAAGTCTCCCAGTCAGCTTCTACCTCCTCCTCATAAACTGAATCTATGTCTGACATGGCTTTGGTATCAAGATGTCTGTGATATGTATAGTGATATAGGTGTGGTAGAGCCAAACTTCAATGCATACTCAAAACTCTTCTATGTTTACCAAAGAATCATACAAACTAAGCCATAATGATAGTGCTCTGTTTTCAATGAATTGGCACAAAACGGTCACTGCTTGACAAATGAGCAAAATATAATGTGTGCCCTTTGAAATGTTGACTAGGGTTTACAAATGAGCATGGAGCTGGTTTTCATCAAGGAAAGGCAGAAAAATCTTCACCAATTACTCATATATCCTTTAATACACTTTAAAAATATTTTGATAGGGGCCTAGGGTTTCATTTGATTTCTTACACCCAACACATCACCTCCTCTTCTTCAAGCACACTATAAACAATATCAAATTGATTGAATCAGTCAAAGAACACCTACTTGCAACTTTGGAGGTCATTAGACACGATCTGGGTGCATAAATTTCATGTTGGAATGAGTGCATAGCGCCCAAACCCAATGCGCAGTGCACACATGTAAGTGTAGCGCCTTTGTTATTTTACACTGGCTAGTGAGGCCCAATGCGTAGTGCACTGCTCAGTGCATAGCGCACAGTTTCAATGCATAGCGCACACCGGGCAAAATAGTGCATGTTGTAGGAGGCGTTTGGAGGCCTTCCTGATGTCGAAAGTGGGCGCAGGATAGCTCGTTGGAAAGGGATTTGAGTCTACTTTCCAACCCAACTAGAATATTTCAATTTTGAGTTCATTTTCTTTGCCAAAATTCAAAACTCCCAAGACTGGTCAAAATGTGCCAAATGAGGCTGCCTCAAGGCAGAGTGCTGTTGCAGTCAACTTAGGAATTCCTTCCTCAACTCCAAATTGACCTCATGATAGCTCATTGGAAATATCGTGGTGTCTAGTTATCATTTAATGCATAAAAAGAGTCATTTGGCCAACCAAGATAGGATAAAACTTGATTTTCCCAAGGTCACTTCAGAGGTGCATCAATTCAGTTTTCCCAAATTCATCTTTGATTGCTCAGAAACATCATTTGAGTAACACTTATCCCGATGTGTGAAACAAGGGATTTTGTCGAAATGAAGCGAAATTAAGGGGATAATGGGCTTCTAAATTATTGGGGAAATTTTTGGAAGTAGGGAGGGATGTTTGGAAGCAGGGGAAAGTGGAATCTTGGAGATCGAGTGAGGAGAAGGGGTCCAAAAGTGAAAAACACAGGCCCAACCTAGAAACTTGCCAAGTTGTAGCAAGAAACTAGGGTTTGTGGAAAAATGAGGAATTTGGGGAATCTCAGTGATGAGAAGTGCTTAATAAGGTACATGAAGGATAGGGGAAGGTGTATGAACATCTGGATACAAGATTTGCTAATGATTTGACCATCCAAGAGAAATTACCTCCAAACCCCTAGGAGAGGGAAATGGACCTTACCAAGGCACAACTGAAGCATGAATAAGCTGTAAAATGACCCAATGGAATTTGACATGATGATAACAACCATATGAATGATGATAGACTCAGCTGAATAGTAACATAGATTGACATTTGGGCAACTTTGAAAGGAGTGAAAACAAACCCTAGACCTAATGCTTAGTGACCAAATTTTGCTTGAAGACTCACTGAAATGACAAAATTTGACCTTGACACTCTGAGACCACTTTGTAAGAGCATATTTGATCACTGGAGGAAGGCTAGAAAGAATGACACTAACACTTCCCACTTATTTTTTAAGAGATATTATCCACATAGTGAGTAAGATTAATTGTACCTCCGATTATTTCTGAGATCGCGATATTTTGGGGAGGTTTCCATAATCCTTTAAACAACGATGGTCTGGCAAGATTGTTTGAGCCACTGGTATCAATAAATGCATCAAGATCTATCCAACTATTTTTAACCTGCAAAAAGACTGGTATATACAAAAGATTAATTTTTTTTAACATTTTCTTCAAGAAAGTTTGTTCTGCTGGTGGGTCGAATTCAGGAACTAGCATTGAAGATGTTTGTCCAATATTTTTATAATATGGACAAAAAGAGTTTAACTGAGGGAGAATAGGGATAACTTGTTTTCCTTTGTCTTTCTCTGGTGGGAGAGACCAACATAAATATTTTGTTTCATTGTTTTCAACACTGTCTGTGTCAGTCTTGAATTATTCACTGTAATGAAGCTCTTCTTCTTCATCTTCAACTGAAAATTCATTAGTAGAATAATCATAACAAATATTCATTTTTCTGAACAGAATTGACTAACTCTTCATCTTCTGAAAAAGAAGCATCAGTTAACATATATACATCTGATGGTTCTTCTATTGATTGTACAATAGACCAATCATCACAAAATTCTTCAATATCTACGCATGATTTCAATTTATCAGATGTGCTTTTTGGACAAGCACAAGCATAGTGTCCTTCCCGTTTGCATATGAAACAACAATTGTTTTTGGTTCTCAGCTATTTCCTCTTCTTTAGAAATCTGAAATTTTTAAAAGGTCGTTTCGGATTTGCAATTTTCTTGTTCTTGAATTTCCCATACCTCTTATGTTTTCTCCTTTTCTTAAATGGTGTCCATGGAAAAGCAGCACAACAAACATTGGCACTGGGAGTTATGTCATGTGCTTGTTTTTTCCAACAAAGATATTTGACTTTCTCTTGACACCTGAATAAAAGATCTATCCAGTAAATCTGATCTATTGTTTTGCTTTGAAGCTCAATATCTTTAGAAATCAAATCTCCTAGATTTCCTGGTAATTTTGACAGAAAAGAAATTTTTTGAACTGAATCATTTGAAAGATTTGCTTTGTAAAATTTGGCCATAAAATCTTGACCAAAAGCTTCAAGATATTTTAAATCTTTCAGTTCCATTCTAGCAAGGTCTGTAATGATATTCTTCTTCTCTTCTATCAGCTCGGGGACAAACTATGTTTTCAGTAGTACCTCTAGAGTAGAAAGTCTTGTTGCAATGACTGCTTGTCGTTCTGACTCAGGAGGTCCAATCCACCAGTCATAAACTATTCCAGCCATTATTTTCTCTGCTATAACAAATATGGACATATTATCGAGCATTGTAGTTACTTTCATTTGGTATAACGCTCTGATCCATATTCGAATTGATTTAGCTGGATTTGTTGATTTATCAAAATCCAAAATATAACCGCTAGAATTAAAAGCAAACAGATCTTCTTCTATTCTAGGATATTTTTGGGCTTCTTTAACAAAATTTGCTTTTTGGATTGATGGCATGATAAAATATGGAAAAATTAGAAGCTGCATTTTCAAGAGTCACTACTTCTACTTTTGTTTTTCTTAGCTACTCTGGAATAGACTCTATTTTCATTGGTCTGAAAGGTGTTTCAAAGGTGATAGCTTTTGTTTCTTCTAAATCCCAAAAATTTTGGGTCGACCTATCTATAGAAAATTTTCAGCTTTGAGCTGCTTTAGATTTTCTTCTTCTTTCCTTTTTCTGCATCCTTGCCTCTTTCTCGGTTCTTTCTTCTTGCTGTTCATCATGTAAGAGCTTGAGATTGGCTAGGATGAGCTCATTTTGTGCACCCACATCATCTATAGCATTTTCAACATAAGAACACCATGTGGTAATATAATTACCAATTTGATACAACTGGTCTAAGTCGTTTGGATTTGAGGAGTTGTGTTGAGCTAAAGGGCCACACTCAACTCTTGTAGGAGGTTGCCTTGAGGAGGACGAAGTAGTACATAAATTTGTCTTTGGTGGCCATTTACCTCCTTTTACAAAGTGACGATTAGTATATTGTCATTCTTCAACTGGGGCTATCTCGGAATTAGAAATTCTAAACATCTTATTTACAGCAAGAAAAGGCTTAACTTCAGGTATATACAATTCATTTGAAGATAACATAGGTTGACTAGAAGTGCTAGTTGTTTGGGAAGAGGATTTTGTAGATTCTGAGACTGGTAATGCATATTTTACCTTCTTGCAATGAAGCTCTTCTTCTCAGGCTTCCCATTTTCTTTTCATCAGCTAGAGACTTGTATCGAAAATACCTATCATTTGGTAAACCTACAGAATCATAAGAAACTCCCCCTACTTGTGCATTGTTTAAAACAACTGACACACAATCTTTGAGCACTAGTTGTTTTAATTTCGGATGGACTGTATTAGTCACCTGGAAGGATGTACGAATTATTATAGATAAATATTCACTTTCATCAACCATCTGTAATCCTTGAAATCCTCTCCAATGTTCCTAATGTCTATTTTAATCAGATCCTTTTCAACTCTGGAAAGACGTGTTGTTACTAAAGTAAATTCTAGATCTTTTGAAAAGGAAATCGAGTCTAAAAAGGAATTAGAGATAGTAGAAAATCCTGAAAGTTGGAACCCTCCTACTCTTCATGCAATTGATGTTTATAAAACTCATGTCTCTAATATCTTTCAGAAGAAAATGCTTTTAAAGGAAGTGGAAGTTAAAATCAAAATCTTAGGTCCTTTTGTACAGATTGTGTCTCTCTCTTTGTTTACGACTGAGGAAATAAAAAAAATTTGCCAATACGCAAAAGACAAAAAATACTCCTATTCACATTTTGGAGGTATAAGAATAGGTTTGGCCCCTTTGTTTAGACATAGCTTAAATACTTCGTGCATGTCTGAAGTTTTTGATACTCGACACCAGAACTATGATCATGCTAGAATAGGTACCATTGTTGGTAACCTATCTACTGGTTGTCAATATGGAACGATTTTTCCTGATTACTCTATTAGTCTTACGGATCCTCACCTGAAGGATTGTTGGAAACTTATGGTAGGAGTTCAAGGATTACAGATGGTTGATGAAATTGAATATTTATCTGTAATAATTCATACATCCTTCTAGTTGACTAATACAGTCCATCCGAAATTAAAACAACCAGTGTTCAGAGATTGTGTGTCAGTTGGTTTAAACAATGCATAAGTAGAGGGAGTGTCTTATGATTCTATAGGTTTACCAAATGACTGGTATTTTCAATACAAGTATTTAGCTGATGAAAAGAAACCAGGAAGCTTGAGAAGAAGAGCTTCATTGCAAGAAGGTAAAATAAGAATACTTCAATAAAAGCCTTCCATCCCATGACCCATTATTCATCCGAGAAAATATGCATTACCAGTCTTAGAATCTACAAATTCCTCTGCCCAAACAGCCAACACTTCTAGTCAACCTATGTTATCTTCAAATGAATTGTATATACCTGAAGTTAAGCCTTATCTTGCTGTAAATAAGATGTTTAGAATTTCTAATTCCTAGATAGCCCCAGTTGAATAACGACAATATGCTAATTGTCGCTTTGTAAAAGGAGGCACATGGCCACCAAAGATGAAATTCTGTACTACTTCATCCTCCTCAAAGCAACCTCCTACAAGTGTTGATTGTGCCCCTTTAGTTGAATGCAATTCCTCAAATCCAAACGATTTAGACCAGTTGTATCAAATTGGTAATTATATTACCACATGGAGTTCTTATGTTGAAAATGCTATAGATGATCTTGATCCACAAAATGAGCTCATCCTAGCCAATCTCAAGCTCTTACATGATGGACAACAAGAAGAAAGAGTCGAGAAAGAGGCAAGGATGTAGAAAAAGGAAAGAAGAAGAAAATCTAAAGCATCTCAAAGCTCAAAATTTTCTATAGATATGTCAACCCGAAATTTTTGGGATTTAGAAGAAACAGAAGCTAGCACCTCTGAAACACCTTTCAGACTAATGAAAATAGAGTCTATTCCAGAGCAACCAAGAAAAAAAAAGCATAAATAGTGACTCTTGAAAATGCAGCTTCTAAGTTTCCATATTTTATCATGCCATCAATCCAAAAAGCATTTTTTTTTAAAGAAGTCCAAAAATATCCTAGAATAGAAGAAGATCTGTTTGCTTCTAATTCTAGCGGTTATATTTTGGATTTGGATAAATCAACAAATCCAGCTGAATGAATTCGAATATGGATTGGAGTGTTATACCAAATGCAAGTAACTACAAAGCTCGAATATGTCCATATTTGTTCTAGCAGAGAAAATAATGGTCGGAATAGTTTATGACTGGTGGATTGGACCTCCTGAGTCAGAACGACAAGCAGTCATTGTAGCAGGACTTTCTACTCTAGAGGTACTACTGAAAACACAGTTTGTCCCCGAGCCGATAGACGAGAAGAAGCAAATCATTACAGAACTTGCTAGAATGGAACTGAAACATTTAAAATATCTTGAAGCTTTTGGTCAAGATTTTATGGCCAAAGTTTACAAAGCAAATCTTTCAAATGATTCAGTTCAAAAAATTTCTTTTTTGTCAAAATTACTTGGAAATCTAGAAGATCTAATTTCTAAAGATATTGAGCTTCAAAGCAAAACAATAGATCAGATTTACTGGATATATCTTTTATTTAGGTATCGAGAGAAAGTAAAATATCTCTGTTGGCAAAAAAAAACACATGACATAACTCCCAGTGCCAACGTTTGTCGTGCTACTTTTCCATGGACACCATTTAAGAAAAGGAGAAAACATAAGAGGTATGGGAAATTCAAGACCAAGAAAATTGCAAATCCCAAACGACCTTTTAAGGATTTCAGATTTCTAAAGAAGAGGAAACAACCGAGAACCAAAAAAAGTTGTTGTTTCATATGCAAATAGGGAGGACACTATGCTCATGCTTGTCCAAAAAGCACATCCGGTAAATTGAAAGCATTCATGGATATTGAAGAATTTTGTGATGATTGGTCTGTTGTACAATCAGAAGAAGAACCATTAGATGTATATATGTTAAACGATGCTTCTTTTTCAGAAGATGAAGAGTTAGTCAATTCTGTTTAGAAAATGAATATTTGTTATGATTGTTCTACTGATGAATTTTCAGTTAAAGATGAAGAAGAAGAGCTTCATTACGGTGAAGAATTCAAGACCGACATAGACTGTGTTAAAAACAGTGAAACAAAATCTTTATGTTGGTCTCTCCCACCAGAGAAAGGCAAAGGAAAACACGCTACCCCTATTCTCCCTCAATTAAACTCTTTTTGTCCATATTAGAAAAATATTGGATAAACATCTTCAATGCCAGTTCCTAAATTTGACCCACCAACAGAACAAAATTTCTTAAAGAAAATGTTAAATACAAATAATATTTTGTATATACCAGTCTCCGTGTAGGTTAAAAATAGTTGGATAGATCTCGTTGCATTTATTGATATCGCTGGCTCAAACAATCTTGTGAGACCATCGTTGTTTAAAGGATTATGGAAACCTCTCCAAAATATCCTGATTTTAGAAACAATTGGAGGTACAGTTAATCTTACTCAGTATGTGGATAATATATCTTAAAAAATAAGTGGGAAGATTGTCAAGATATCCGCTATATAGCATTACGACCCATCTGCTAGTTTAATTATGGGTATGCCATTTATCAATTCTGTTTTTCCCGTGACTATTAGCAAAGATAAAGTTATCTTCAATTTCAAAAAACAAGAAATCTTTGTTCCGAGATTAAAAGTTGCAAACTCTAAAGTAAGAAGAGAAAGCCAGAAGAAACAAGCACAAGAAAGCCAAAAAATGATTCCAAAGATTGGCATAAAGTACTACAGATTTATGAAGAAAAGGAAGCTATCAAAACAAAACAAAAAGCAGCAATAGATCCACAATGGACTTAGGAACAAATCTTTATATATCAGCAATTAGCTAAAAGCTGCTCAAAAGGCCCTCAGTTGTTTTGGGAAAAGGAGAAACCCAAGCAAGAAATTTTGACCATGTATGATAATGGAGTGAAAGGTAAGTTAATTCCTTGTACTCCTTCTGATGAACAAGAAATAAAAAAAAAGATTGAAGAATTGTTGAAGTTGAGATTGATTGAACTGAGTGTTTCCCATTATTCATGTTTTGCACTTTTGGTCCACAATCATTCCAAAATAGTTCGAGGTAAAGCAAGAATGGTAATTAATTATAAACCATTGAATTCAATCATTCAAAGCTTTCATTATCCTTCACCTTGTCAAGAAGTAATAATACAGAAAATTCAGAAGAGTAAAATCTTCAGTAAATTTGATATGAAATCTGGTTATTACCAGATTCAGATTGAAGAAGCAGATAGACATAAGACAACATTCACATGCCCTGTAGGATTTTTCCAATGGAGAGTTGTTCCATTTGGATTAAAGAATGCTCCTGCTTTCTTCCAAAAAAGAATGGATTTTTTATTTGGTAAGTATGATTTTATCATAACTTACATTGATGATATTTTAATCCATAGTCCATATTTATAAACACATTTGGCTCATCTAGAAATATTTTTTCAAGAAGTTCAAGCTCATGGTATTGTCCTCTTAGAAAATAAAATGTTGTTATTCCAAAATGATATTGATTTCCTTGGAATTCATGTAATTGATGGACATATACAGATGCAACTGTATCTGATAACAAATCTTTCTGAGTTCCCTGATGAACTCAAGATACCAAAATGATTTAGATATTTTTGTGTGTTTTAAATTATATCCATAAATACATTCCCAAGCTATCTGAAAAAACTCCTCCTATTCCAAAGCATTTAAAATTAAGTTGGTCTAGTCAAGACAATGCCGATGTCAAAAATCTCAAAGAAGAATGTAAGTCCCTGCCAAAATTGTAGCCTCCAGGAGAAGGATCGTTAATTTTACTAACAGATGCCTCAGATGATTTTTGGGCAACTGTTCTTTTTGAAAGAAAGGAGGAAAACAAAGAAGAAGAATTATGCACCTATGCATTAGGAGAATTCCTCCCCAATTAGAAAAAATATTTTGGTGCCGAAAAAGAAAATCTTGCAATATTTAATGGCATTAAAAAATTAGAATTGTATCTTGCGCCAAGAAAATTCTTGATTAGGACTGACTCAATGAATTTTAAATATTTCTTGTCAACAAAATTATCAAGACAGATGGCAAGAGGAAGATTATTATCATGGCAAATTTGGTTCCAGCAATATGATTTTGATGTAGAATGGATCCCTGGAAATTCTAACTATATTGCTGATGCTCTTACCAGGGAAATGAATAAAGCTCATAGAATTTACCGCAGCTGGACAAAAGTTAGAGGAAGTATTTTTGATATTCCATATCAGTTGGACAATCTTGTCACTTTGGAAAAAGGGTTCAAAATTCTTGAGAAGCATGTTGAAGATCTTTGTCTAGAAATAAAAAAGAGAGTTGGACTCAGGCTTCAAAGAAACCAGTGGATTTAAAAATTTCAAGCCTAGCAATCAAAGAATATTGGAACACTTATTGGATTGGATCTTGAATTAGTAAAAGCATACTCTTTAGCAAATATGAAAGTCAAATTATATTTCAGAACACTTGATGATTTATGGTCGATACAGTATACTCAATTTATGATTTAGGTCTTGCAAATTTTAAATTATTATCAAATGATTGGTTGCATTGATTTTGCACTTGAAATCTTTACAAATGCTAAGATGATGGACCTTTCATGATGTTAACATCAAGATAGAAGTTGGTCAATTTTTACAGACCTTAAGAATTCTAGATTTGTTCGAGGAAATGGAAGCATCATATCTACAAAGAAGAGGTCCAGATTATATGCATTCATATACTTTTCCTTGGTATGAAATCTTTGAGCCCTTTGCAGATTGGGAAATCAAGAACAGTTACTTCAAGAAGAAATAGGTTGAAAGACAATCTCAATGTGTAGAAAGAACTCAACAATATATTAAAATATTTTCTACACCATGGGATTTTAATAGCCCAGAAATAAGGAATGTTATTGATCCAAATCCGTTTTCACAGGTTTTTGCAAATCAGTATTCAGAAAGTTCCGCAGAAAATAAGGATGAAGTAAATATAGTTTTGGGGTGGTTAAAACAATTTCCCATGCAAAAATTGGCTGAAAGAATTCATATTATGAAAAAATTAACTGAATCGCAAGGGAAGTATCATGTTTTAAAGTTTTCTTTGAATCAAAAGGCACTAATCACAGTTGGAGTAAGTTCAGGAAATTAGACTGCAAATACTATATGTCTGATTAGTCTGTTATTATCAACCAAGGTATGAACAACATTTAACTTTGAGTTTGGATGGCAAGAAAAGGAAGGTGTTAGTGATCACTACGAAATCTAGGTACAGCACACCATCAAAACATCTACTAGTATGTTCCAGATTTTTAAACGGGAATTATTGGATGGAACAGAACTACTAGTGTTACAGATACCAGCTTTCTCAAAAGCACATAAAGATTATTTCTTAGATATTGAGATAAATCCTACATCTTAAATCAATAGATGGAGAAAGAATGATGACGCATTCAAGTTACCATACCAAAGCCATCATCCCTATGAAGATAGAATAAAGTTGGAAGTAGGATAGTCCTCTAAAGTAGCTCAGCATCTACAACAATAACATCTTCAAAACGAATGGACATTTTTTATTTAGATGTATACCAAGTTGCTCAAGACCCCACCGAGCCAGACTATGAAGAAAAATATCTAAAGATAATGGAGGAAGCATATCTGCGAGAGAATCAATCTTCTGACGAGTCTAATGATTATGACTCAGACCGTATCCCTAAGAGACCATGGTGATAGTCCTTAGATTCCTTGTAAATAGTTTAAAGTTTGAATTATTGTACTGGAATATTGAGTAGACACCATTGGACTATGGCAATGCCGACAAGGCCCTCAAATATTTCCACTTTGAATTATTCTCCTTAGTGTTCTTTTGAATTATTGTACTGAAATATTGAGTAGACACCATCGGACTATGGAAATGCCGACAGGACCCTCAATTATTTCCACTTTGTGTCATGTCTCAAAAGAAAAAAAAGTCTATAAAATAAGAAATCGGTAGAAGACAAGCACGCGTTATTGGATTGCGTGCTTCAAAACTCTGGTATTTCTTATTTTCATATTATAATGCTCTGTAAGTTTCCCTTTTGAGTTAATAAAAGCGATAGTGGGTGTTATTCTCAGTGGGAAGGAAAATTACCAAGAATCGTTACAGAAAATAAGGAATAGCCTTATTTTTAACAATTTATGGGAAGGTTTTTACGAAGGAAAGGATGTCAATGAACCATAAAAAATTGAAGATGAAAAAAAAAATTCAATTTGGAGGAGTAAAGATAAAAGAACATATGCATTCATTTCTGCTTCACTAACAAAAGAGGTAAGTTGACATATTCTTTTGAGCATGACAACATTTGAAGCTTTAAGAAAATTGAAATATATTTATGGCTCCCATTCAGAGTTGGAGATCATGCAATTATTGATGATGTTTTCTAATTTGGAATTGAATGAGGTTAGCTTCAGAAATTAAATATCTTTATCATGATAATGATTCCACTAGTGTTAAAGTTGATTTGTGACTTACTACATCACTAAATCCCTATACCCTGCCTATTCACAATACTTGGAGTCTCTTCAAGGTAATGACCAAATGAAAGAAAATACTTTTGATATTTTTGTAGAAAAACTGGCTAATAGAGAAGGCCTTTGGGAACAAAGAATGACCTCCCAATTACAATGTTGAGTCTTTATGTCTCACACAAAAAGAACAAAAGTCTCAAGGAGAGTCTGCTAGAGCTGAAAAATGTAGTAGAGGTTGTCGTAAGAAAAAATTTAGAAGTAGAGGGGTTATAATCAAAGTGATAGGCAAGGGGGTTATAATCTAGCTGACAGGAGAAAAAACATTTTCAGAATGATAAAGAAACTTTTAAGTGCTATATGTTTGGTAAACTTAGTCATACCACCTTGAATTGTCACATTCCTTGGGAAAATACTAGTGAGAAGAAAGAACAATACCACTAGAAGAAACAACCTCCTGAAAAAGGAAAACCACCAAAATCTTCCCACTATATTATTGCACATTGTAATTTTAGTATAAATGATGTCTTTAGGACTACTTTATCTGATTGGAAAGATACTTGTATATTGGATACTAGAGCCACTTGTCATATAATTGTCAGGAGACATTTTTTAAAAAAATTTAGTGATAATTTTGATGGATTAGACTTTTTTGTTGCTAAATCACAAGTAAAGCCTTCAAGAATTGGCTCTATTTGGTTGAAAATATCAGGACTTACTAATTACATTTTACTAGATGTTCTTTACATTCCTTAATTTCAAAGAAATTTGATGTCTCTCATACATATCAGACAATAATGGAATTATATACATATATTTGATGGTATAGTTAAAATCCATAGAACATTTGATAAAATTATTGTTATGACTAGTGTTGAAGAAGACAAAGTCTTGAAATTCAAATGCACTTCATGTTCTACATTCAATTCTACTCATTTAACTCAACAAATTTATACTTTGTTTTCGCGTTTGTTGTGGCATGCTCATTTTGGTCGTATAAATTATGATAGCGTTATGATTATGAGACATCGAGGCATTAAAGGGATTCCTACTATTCCAAGGAAATTTACTCCATATGATCATTGTATTTAGGCAAGCATAACAAGCAACCTTTTTATAACTCTACTTCTAGTGCTTCTAGGAAGTTAGGTCTCATACATTTTGATTTATGTGGGCCCATGCTTGTTCCATCTGTTGGTGGTAACACATAAATGTTTACTTTTATTTATGAGTATATGAGGATGTGTTGGGCTTATATGTTGAAATAAAAGTCCCAAGTATTTGAAACATTCAAGAATTTTCATGTACGGATTACAAATGAAACTCAGCTTAACATTGGCACTCTACAATATGATAACGGTGGTGAATAAACATCTCATTATTTTGAAAATTATTTGTAGGAAAATGGAATAAAAAATCAAACTACTGTAGAAATTCCCACTGTAGATCAACAGATTATGCAATATACTAAAGGAAAATACAAGATCTACTTCTACAACAAACTTTGTGGAAGCTTAATCGAATTGAGAAAGATCAATGAAAACACATATAACTGAGAATGAGAAATCAATCACACATAACACATAAGAAATAACCTGGGGAAAGCCTCGGCCTAAAACCCCAATCTCTGTATTATCATAGAAGTGGAAATATGTTCAAGTTACAAAAAGAATCAGCTCTCAAGCTATCCTGCTCTCTCTGCAATCAAACAGTACCACTCGCAGATTGAATAGACATAGTATATATCCTCCTCAAGCCCTCCAAGCCTCCTATTTCCTTGTGTAGTTTTTCTTGGGGTCCAGTGATGCCACATGTGTGAATTGGCCTCGTCACACTCACAAAAACTGAAGAGTAGCTACACAATCCTCAAGGAAAGAATTCCTTCTGCGTGCAAGAGATATTCACAATGGAGTATTCTTGAAACTGATAGTACATTGTCCCTCCATCTGATCTCAACTGGGTCTCTTTCTGAACTAACATGCATGAGTTATTTATGAGAGAATATTCGACTGTCTGAAGTGCAATAGTTACATGCTTGCATGCATTAACTAACTGAACTCATAATTAATTCAACAAACTGTTTGAATTAATCTAACTAGACTTGACTCAGTTAACTGAGCCAACTAATTACAACTCATCCTCATCTCTATAACTCATGGATAAATTCCTCAATCAATGGAGAAACTGTTGCATGTCCCCAAATAAACTTCATTTTTTATTTTCTACAACTAATTAACTCATGGTGAATTAATTATTTTAGAAACAGCTACTGAGATGAAATTCAAATTTTTACTTCTCTATTTTAGTTCAGGGACTAACTAAAATAGGAAGGTGTACCGAAATTCTATTTATAGCAGTACTAAATTTAGCACTTCTATATTTAGCATTTCTTGTTGCTATTTTCAACACTCCCTCTCAACAAGAAAGGGATTATCAGTAACCCCAATCCTGTCTCTATGGAACTCGAACTTGCATTTTGACAATGCCTTCGTCAAAATATTTGCATCTTGTTCCTCGGTCGAAAAATATAGCAACAACATGATCCTCTTGACCACATAGTCTCGAAGATGGTGATACTGGATATCAATGTGCTTGGAACTGTCATGAAAAAATGGATTCTTAGAGAGTTTGATACAACTCTGATTATCGCAGTAGATCACAGTTGGATCCATCCTCTAACCAAACAATCCCACTAGAATCTTCCACATCCAAATGACCTCACATGTTGCCTGACTAGCAGCCATGTATTCAGTCTCTGTTGAGCTAAGTGCAACTAACCTCTGTTTCCTTCTATACCAGGAAACTACAATTAAACCAATGTTGAAGATTCCTCTAGAAGTGCTCTTCCAGTTTGATGGACTCCCTGCCCAATCGGCGTCTATGAAGCCCTGAAGCTTCACACCCTTTGTCTGTCTGTACCACAATCCGAATTGAGATGTGCCTCTGAGGTATCTCAGCACATGCTTCGCTGCCTTCCAAAATAGCTTGGTAGGCTGAACCATAGCTTGACTCAGTTGGTTCACCACAAAGCGTAAGTCGGGTCGTGCGTTCACCAGATACATAAGTGAACCCACCAACTGCCTGCTTTACCTTGTAAAGCCATCTGGAACTCACCACTGACTTGCCTTGAGGTCTTGGGACAATATCCCACACACTATTCTGAATGATAGAGTCATACTCCTATACCATTGCATCAACCCACACTGGTTGTTGCACTCCCTCCTTGAATGAAGAAGGTTCGATATCTACACACTCCCCAACTAGGGTCATGCACCCAGTGTACCGCTTTGGCGATGTCCTTTGTCTGTGCTGGGAAGATGGTTGTCCCACATTCTCCCACGCATCAAACATTAACCTATCAGCTTGCCTTGAGAATTTCCACCCATCTCTAGAAGTCTCAGCATGAGTGGATGTCTCCACTCCCAGATCCTGTGCATGTGGCTACTCTGTATCAATTTGAGTCTCCTCCTCCTTATGAACTGAAAGTTCCTCCTCTGCATGCAACTTGAGCTCCCTCTCAAGTGAAAATCGCATGGATTTCTGCTCGTCAAACTTGAGATCCTTGTGTACCACTGTCATCTGATTGGTAGGCAGGTACACTTGATATTTGTGGGGTGTATCCATGTAGCCCACAAATATTCCTAACTCAGTTGTTGGATCCAGCTTCTTCTAGGCATCTTTGGTCACATGACAGTAAACTGATGATCCAAAGATTCAGAAGTGACTCACATCTGGTCGCTTCTCGGAAAAGGCCTCCATAGGTGTCTTCATTCCCAGTATACGGTGCGGGCTTCTGTTCTGCATGTATAATGTTGTAATGCATGCATCAGCCCACAAATGCAGTGGTAGGCTTTGGTCATCCAAGATCTCTTGAGCTGCTCCCACAATAGATTTGTTCTTCCTTTCGATCACCCCATTTTGCTATGGGTTATGGGGTGCCATCAATTCCTGTTTAATTCCTTCTGTAGCGCAGAGGTCTTTAAATTGTTGGGAGACATAGTCTCCACCATTGTCGCTACGCAAGGTTTTTATTTTTTTCTAGATTCTTTCTCCGCCAAGGCTTTAAACTCACAAAACCTCAAGAAGGTCTAATCCTTCTTTTGCATAAAGTAGATCTAGTAGCTACGAGAAAAATCATCAATAAAATTAACATAGTACCTTTGTTTAGTGGTGGAGGCTGTAGAGAAAGGTCCACAAACATTTGAGTGAACTCGCTCTAGGATTGCTCTAGCTCTACTATCTCGATCCGGAAAGGAAGTTTTCGCATACTTACCCAAGGTACAACCTTTTCATGTATTCGTCTACTCCAGTTTTCCCTTGGGTAATTCGGTAGAAATTTGTTGCATGATCTTCAAGGCTCCATGGTGCAAGTGGCCTAGTCTTCTATGCCATAGCTCGCCAACATCTTGGCTCTGCACCATCTCATCTTTGGAACTCAATGCACCCCAGTCATCTACCTCTAGCTTGTATATATTCTTTACTCGAATCCCAATTTGCTTTGTCTGTCCAGTACTGATATGCTTGAGGAACACCTTGCCTTTACTACAGACTTCATCATAGCCTTTATCTTCTAGCATAGAGACAAAAATAAGATTCTTCTTTAGACCTGGTACATACTTTACATCAGTCAGGGTGAGGGGAGCTCCATGCTCCCTTTGAAACAAAACCATACCTTCACTTGAAACATGTTACTTTCCATCATTGCCCATCTCAATCCGCATATGGAGATCCTTCACCTCCAAGGTACTAAAAATATTCTTGTCACCTGACATGTGGAATGAAGCTCCATTGTCTAGGTACCACACACATCCCACCATGGATGAAACCATGCATGCAATAAGTGAGAAATCCAACTCAAACTGTGAGTCCAGTGCCTTACCATCAGATCCCTTTGAGGAACCCTTATGGGATTTCTTTTATGGACAATTTGTAGCATAATGGCCCAATTCAGGACAATGAAAGCATTGCACTTTCGATTTGTCAAGCTTCTTCCCACCATGGGAAGAATTGGATTTGGGATGGGATGCCTTCCCTTTCCCTTCCCTCGCCTTATTTTCTAAGGCTAGATTTTCCTCACCATCTTGCTTTGATGAGGATCCATCTCTGGTGCTTCTTCTTATTTCCTCCTACATTAGATCTGACCAAATTTGTTCCTAATGTAGCAATTTTTCTCTTCCATTAACCGAGTCTTGATAGCTATGCCAGCTCTTAGGAAGACTAAGGAGTGTAAGACTCACCATGTCATCATCAACGATCATGATCCCTACACTTCCAAGCTCATCCCTACAGGTGGTGAGCTTGTTGAGATATGTAGAGATTCTGTTGCCCTTTTCACACTTGATTTTCCAAAGCTTTTCTTTCAGCGCCAACTTCCTCTGATCGCTATTGTTCTAATATAGATCTTTCGATGTTTTCCACATCAAAAATGGTGTCTCCTTCCCATGGAGGCTCAAGACAATGTGACCTCCAACTCCATCCAGGAGGATTCTCCTTGCTCTAGCCACACATTTCTTCCATTCCGCCAATTTAGTAGCATCATTTGGCTTGGGGACTTCTTGATCAATGAAGTCCTTTAGACCATTATCCTCTAATACTGCTTCCGTACAATCCTTCCAGGCTATATAATTTGAACTACCATTAAGAGCATATTCGAATCTTAGACCGTTGAACTCCATTGGTGAAATTGAGATGTGATAAGAACTCGATTTCTATATTCAGGAACCTAAAACTTCGAACTTCGAACTTCTTGTATATTGTTCCTCTCATTTGATCACCTTTGCTCCGATACCATGTAGAAATTCCCATTGTAGATCAATAGATTATGCAATATACAAAAGAAAAATACAAGATATACTTCTACAACAAACTTTGCAGAAGCTTCATCGAATTGAGAAAGATCAATGAGAACACATATAACTGAGAATGAGAAATCAATCACACACAACAAAGAAGAAATAACCTAGGGAAAGCCTTAGCCTAAAACCCCAATCTATGTATTATCATACAAGTAGAAATATGTTCAAGTTACAAAAAGAGTCAGCTCTCAAGCTATCTTGTTGTCTCTGTAATCAAACAATACAACTCACAGACTGAATAGACACAGTATATGTCCTCCTCAAGCCCTCCAAGCCTCCTATTTCCTTGCGCAGTTTTTCTTGGGGTTCAATGATGCCACATGTGTGAATTGGCCTCATCACACTCACAAAAACTGAAGAAGTAACCATGCAATCCTCAAGGAGAGAATTCCTTCTGAATACAAGGGATATTCACAATGGAATATTCCTGTAAGTGATAGTACACTCCCTCCATCTGATATCAACTGGGTCTCTATTTGAACTGACATGCATCAATGACATTTTTTAAGAATGTTAATTTGATGTTTTGGGGAGAAGCAGTACTTTGTGCAACCTGTATTATATCATCAATAAAAAGTCTCCTTATGAAATGTGATATAATTGTCTTCCTGTTGCTCAAAATTTTATAGTTTTTGGTTCTTTATGCTATGCATTGATTCCTAAACATCATCACAACAAATTGGGTGCTAGGAGTCACAAATATATTCTGTTGGGATATTCTACTACTTCCAAAGCTTAAAGGTTGTAGGATGATGAGAAAAATAAATTGATTCCTTCATGAGATGTATGTTTTCTTGAATTTGATAAAGATGCTTCCACTATTGATAAACAACTCATTCATTTGGATAAATTCTCTTCAAATAATTTTTATTATGAATTTGATAATCATCTTCCACAAACTGAATGGGGGTTCCCATTCTAAATTAGTCTATGGATTTTCCTTCAATAAATTTTCCATCTTAAATAGAGAATCAAGAAAAAATGGATGATGATAATGTTTCTACTGAAAAACAATTAGACAATAGTAATGTTTCTGTAAGATTAGAAATTTCTCTTGAAGAGCCTATTCTAGAGCCTGGTTTTCAAGACGAGAAACCAATATAGCAATCACTACAAAGATCAATGAGCATTAGTACATTTCCAAGAATGTATGATTATTTTTTTATAGGAAGTTCTTTAAACAAAATAAAGCAAATGATGGAAATGTTTTCTTCCAGTGCAACAATCACAACGTTCTATTAATAATAAAAAGTTACAAACGTACACAAAATGTGAATTCTTTTACTTTCCCAAATGAAAAAACCACTCAATTGTTCATTCCCATAAAAACCATAAAATAAAATAAAAGAATTTAAAATTTAAAAAAAAAAAAATTGCGACTAAGCAAAAATTCCTAGTCAACATTTTCTACCTTTCTTCTTTCTACTTTTCTCCATCCTTGATGAGGAGTGGAAATTACAATGATTAGTTGCTTCTCTTTTTTCTTCCTCAGTTGTTCCTTATCTGAGTCTGAGCTCTCATATGTATAAGAATGCTTGAATCCTCCTATCCCCTTCTCCTTCTGCATTGTCTGGCCTAAGTGTCCTCGACACTTGGATTCTGTGAAATTGATACCACAATTCCTTCTTGGTTGATTCCTTCATTTGTTGTAGTTTCTTGTGGGTTTTTTTTCCCTCATCTATGGCAGCGACCAAGTTCTCGTCTTCCTCTTCTTCATCAAGTTGTTTTGTTGGAAATTGCCATCCCTTAGGACTTTTTTCTAGTTTCCTTTTCTTTGTGGGATCTTTCTTTGCTAAAGGACATGTGGTTTGTAAATTTCCAGTTTGGAGACAAAAATAGCACTTGAATGTTGAATTCTCATAATCTAGGAACTAGGTCCAACAATGATTGCTGCATCTCAGAAGGATACATTCGGGTGGTCTATTCCTGAGGTATACCTCTATGTATATCTTGGAAAAATTATAAATTTCTTATTTGTTTCTTTGTGTATCCATCTTGATGTATCTACCTAACATGTTATCAATCCCTTCTAGTACTTTTGCATGACAAAAATAAAGGGGAACGATATGCAATCTTACCTAGAACAACAGTTTGGAGATCGTCATTGAATTTGCATTGAAATTTGGGAACCATGGGGTGATAAAGAATCTTGCATTGCCCCAAAACCATGGTCCCTCTTGTAAAGCATAATATTTGATCTCTGATGATTCAAATTTTATGATGAAGAATCCCCTAGAAGGACCAATTATTCCTTGTTTTTGCAAGTTATCAGAAGTGAGTACTTTCCCCTTTAGGAGGATCCAAATGCAGAATTTTATTTTTGGAATGGTCTCTGATTTCCAGACGATTTTCCAGTGCGGCCAAGTGGGCATGGGGTATTCATTGTTACAGAAATGCTGGTGGGTAACTTTGATTGTGTAATCAAAACCTAAAGGGTCACACCGGAAGCCATCGATGCCATTTTTCTGAATTGGAGTTATGCTATGAAGGTGGCTTGAATATTAGCAAAACTTGCTTCGAGCTCTACGGGTATGGCTAGGAAGGTCCATCCTATCCAAGTCTGGGATTGGTTATCCCACTGAGATATTTGGTGCAAGTAATGGAGCCCTATGTTGTCAAAGAAGTTAAGGATTTGATTAGTTCTAGGTTTTCTGCTGATGGGCTGCTGTCCCATTATTTTTTCTGCTCTGATTTTGATGTTGGTGCCGCCCTTGGGAACTTTGGAAATGTTTTGGGCGAGAAGGGGGATTTCTTTCTTACACAATCTCTAGATTTTAGATCAAACTCTGTTAGGGATATCGTAATCCAAGAGGTGTTGTCTTGGATGGTTTAGATATTTAGCTTCCAACAAACTTTTCCACCAAGCAGATTGGCCGCTGATGAATCTCCAAACAATCTTGCCACTGAAAGCTAGATTTAGGATTTTGGGAGATCTGATTCCTAAGCCTCCACGATCTTGGCTTTGAATTACATGCTTCCAATTTATAATATTGTACTTATTTTTCTCATTCCCCCCCCCCCTTGCAAAAGAAAATGACGGAGGATGACTTCCATTTTGTGATGAAAAATAGCAGGAGCTTGTAGCAGCGTGAATTGGTATAAGGGTAAGGAAGAGAGACCTGTTTTTAGGAGTACAAGACGGCCTACTGGATTGAGCCAAGTGGAACCCCATTGCTGCACTTTCCTTTTCATTTTATCAATGATAGTATCCCACACTTCAGCTTTCAGAGGAACAACACTCACTGGCATGCCTAAGTAATTGATATGCCCCAATCTAATTTGCAAGGGACCCCAAAAGTGTTGGCGATGTTATGCGGGACTTAAGTAGAAGTGTTCCAAACATAGATGCAACTTTTGAGATGATTGACCATACCTCCTGAGTATCCCATGTATTGGTCTAATAGGGCTTTGAACCTGCGGGATATTATATTGGAGGCTCCTCCATTTAACAGGGTATCATCAGCAAATCGAGAGTGGTTTATGTTTTTGACTCCATTCCCAAATTTAATACTTGTGATAAGACCGACACGCCGATTTTAGTCCAAGGATTTACTAAAGGACTCAACCATCAAGATGACCAAGTACGGAGAAAGGGGACAACCTTGTCTTACCCCTCGTGAGGATTGGAAGGATGGTCCTAGTCTGCCACTAACAAGAGAAGAGATCCAAGGGCCTGATATGCAAGCTTTAATGAGATCAAGGAAGGGTGCAACAAACCCCATTTTCTTGAGAATTGCAGGGAGGAATGAGTGTCTGACTTTGTTGAAGGTGTTGGCTAGGTCCAATTTTAGAATGAAACCTTTTTCCTTTCTAGATTCGCTGGAGTGTATGGATTCTTGGACAAGGAGAATTGAGTAAAAAATTTTCCTATTGGCTAAGAAACCTCCTTGATTTTTAGAGATGAGCGAGGGGAGGAGACGTTTAAGACGAGAGGCAAGGATTTTGGTCAAAATTTTGTAAGAAGAATTGCAAAGAGAAATGGGCCAAAATCGGGAGAAGGATGAAGGTTGATTCTCTTTAGGTAGGAGGGAAAGATGGGTGGCATTGGTGAAACCTCCAATTTTACCCTTGTGTTGAGTCAATTTTATCATCTTGACCAAATATTTTTTTATTATTCCCAAATAAGCTCAGTAGAAGCAAATGGGGAAACCAACTAGGCCAGGAGATTTGTCTGGTTGGAGTGTCCAAACAACTCTTCTTATTTCTTCTTCTTTGATCTCGTTAATCAAGTTTTCATTAACTTCCTTGCTGATTTTAGTGGGTAGGTGTTGCAGCAGATCTGAATAATCTTCAACCTCTTTTGCTTCTATTAAAAGAGCACTGTAATGATCTGAGGTTATCTTTCTAATGGCACCTTGAGTGGTTTGGAGTTTGCCTTCAGCATCGATGATGGAGGTAACATTATTCCTAATTTTCCTCACAGTGGCCTGCTTATCCAAAAAGGTAGAATTTTTATCTCCTCCTTGCAGCCATAGCTGCCTTGATTTTATCCTCCACTTTTTCTCCTCCGATCTATTAGCACGACATAGCTGGAAGTAGAGATTGCCTTCAAGAGTTTTATATTCCTGGGAGAGTCCTCATTCTTCAATTACGTTGTGTATTTTTTCCAATTTGCTTTTTATCTCAGATTTGTCCTTCTCAGGTTCCGTATAGTAGTTATTTGCCCATTCCTTCAAGGCATGTTTGGTCCTTTTTAACTTGCTTTCCCATATGTACACCGACAATCCTTCTATGTGCTGACACAAAGTCTTGTTGACAACCTCTTGGACAGTAGGAATGCTGCTCCACAGAGGGCTATATTTAAAGGGAATGGGCCCTAAGGGGTAGTGGGTTTCGAGAACAAGAGTTGTGGGGTAATGGTCAGATGCTGAGTAAGGGAGAACGGTGGCATAAGCAGTGGAGTAAGATGAGAGGAGCATGACATTCACCAAAATCCTGTCAAGCCTTTCGATGATATTACATTTGCCCAGTCTGTAATTATTCCAGGCGAACCTGCGATTTTTTGGAACAATGTCAACTAGATCATGATACTGCATGATGTTCTCCAACTGATATCTGTAGGGATCATGAGAGAAGCAACCTTCTCTTTTCTCAGTAGAGTGGAGGATGAGATTGAGGTCTCCACCGAGAATATTATTGTTGCTTCCTTCTTCATCTATGTTTGTTTTGAGGGAATTCCAGCACTACTCTTTGTCTCTGTAAAGAATTAGTGCATAGATGTTATAGATGACAATCCTTTGGTGACCTGTTAAATTCTTGAAAGTGGTTTTGATCCAGTACTTGCTGACTGTATCTGTTATGTGATTCCAAATGTTGTGGTTCTAGAGGGTTGCAATTTCCCCGGAGGCACCCCTTGATTGGCTTATGCATCCATTATACTGTTTTAGCTGCCCAATGATTCCTTTCATTTCTTGGTGTCCTTGTTTTGTTTCTTGTAGCAATAGGATTTCTGGCTTCTCATGTATTATTAGATATTTTAGGGAAACTATTTTGGAGGGATGCCCTAGTCCCCTATTATTCTAGGATAGAACTTTCATCATTGATTGTGTGGGGTACGAAGAGTTGCTCGCCCTCCTTTCTCCTTGTGCACTGATTCTTTATTACTTTTCCCAAAATATAAGTTTCTATGCGGTTCTAAGTACCCATGGCAATATCCTTTTGAGAGTTTTTGTCTCTCTGTTGCTTTGAAGACTTTCTTCTTGGCCCTTGTTTTTTTGTGTGCCCATAGTTACACTGTGCTCTTTAGAAGAACTCCTGGTAGATCTAGAAGAGGGAGGATCATGGGAAAGGGAGGATGAGATAAGTAGCGGGGGGGGGTCAGAGGGTTCGGAGGATTCAGAGGGTTCAATGGCATCAGCTTGGGAAATGGAAGGGGGGTTGTCTTCAGGGGGAGCGATGGGGGAAAAAGGATTGGATGACGTAGGGGGAAGGATAGATGAGGTGGAGGGGATGGAGGCATTTGTTTTGGGAGGGGTTGCTTCAGGGTTTTCCTTGGGGTTGGGGCCAGTCTTCTTTTTCTTGACTGTTTCCCATTTCTCATCTTGCGAAACATTTTCAACATTAACTAATTTAGAGCACTGATTGGAAAAATGGCCATGTTCGTGACATACCTTGCATTTAAATGGGATCTGCACGTAGTCCAATTGTTGGATTTGCGTCCATTTGTACACTTTGAATTTGATGGCCTCAGGGAGGCCTTTGCCAAGATCAAATTCAACACAAATGCGGGTGCAGGCTTGCATGTTATATTTTGGCTCACTACGATCAATAAATCTTCCAACAACATTCCCGATGGCTCGAACCAATTCGTCTCCCCAGGAGTGGAGAGGAAGGTGAGGGAGCCGAACCCAGACCAGGACTGTGCTAGGGATATCCAATTCGGGGTCGAAATCCGGAGTCCTTTTGTTGAGGTATAAGCCTCTGGAGTCCATGAAATATGGACCATTTCTAAATATTAGATCATTGTCTTCTCTTGATTCGAAATGGAAGGTGAAATACCCTTTCCTGCAGAAGCGGATGGAGATTTTGCCTTGTATTTTATCAGACCAGTTTCATTCGACCCATCTTTGCACTGTCTTCGGAGAGGGCTAGAGACTAGTGAATTGTCCAATAAGGCCTCATTCTGCTAATGAAAGTGCTGCCATGCGAGGAAGTGCTGGAGGAAGGATTACCTCTTGCAAGACATCTAGCTTCTTAACGAACTTAGAGATTGTTAGGCGAGGGCACTGCAAGGGCAAGAATTTGACCAGGGCAGAGAAGGCTAGTTGGGTGACAGCTGCCTCCGGGGTTACATCCGGAGGGGCCATGGCTGAGGTCCGAAGGCCGAAGGAGCGTAGCAACGGCACGACCTAGCAAGGCGAGAGCAGAGCGCGACCTAGTAGTTGTGTCAAGTTTCGACAAAAAATAATTTTTTTAACAAGTATAAAAATTGCATATTAAAAATAAGTCTACAATTATTTTAGTTTTACAATTATAAAGAAATATAGATTTAAAAAAAATTACATTTATCCTAATTTATTATAATAAAATTTTAAATAAATTTATCTAATTAATGTAAATACATTTATTAAACAAATAATTGTCAAATTTCTAAAAAAAAAAATAAATAAATATATTGAAATGTTCACCTTTTGAAATGCTATGTTAAGCTTTTCAATGCTTGTCAAAATATAATATTATATGAAATGTTTCACCTTTTTGAAATGCTATCTTAAGCTTTTCAAATCCTTGTCTATTAACATAAAATATAATGGATATTGGTCCTTTCAAATTTTATTTTGAACTTTCCAAATAAAAGTTCAACATAGAATTGGTAAAATAAGGAATTCTGGTACTCCCGTGGTCGTAGATATGATAAGTAATTGGGTTTGAAATATATAGGTTGGTTGGGGAAGTATTTAAATTTATTTGTTTGATTTTTTAATATCTATTGATGTGTTTATTTTGTTTGTTTTGGAATATGTTTTTTAAAATTTTGTTTTAATATTAATATTTGGGTAAATAGTGAGAATTAATTTATATAAAATATTTTAGGAATTTTTTTTATAAATTTAAGTTTTTATTCATAATTTAATATAATAAAAATTAAAATACATTTTATTGAATTAATCTTAAATAAATTTTATTTTTTATAAACTTATCTCAAACAAAATCAAATATTGAATTTTCCAAGAGATTGTTTCATTTTTTCAAATGTTAGGTTAAACTTTTCAAATCCTTATTTACTAACCTAAAATGTAATGGATATTGACCCTCTGAAATGTTATTTTGAGCTTTCCAAATAAAAGTTCAACATACAATTAGTAAAAAATATGTTCATTATTTAAATATTTAAATTGATTTGTTTGATTTTTTAAGTTTTATTGACGTGCTTATTTTGGAGTAATTTTTTTAAAATTTTATGTTATTTTGAGCTTTCCAAATAAAAGTTCAACCTAGAATTGGTAAAAAATATGTTCATTATTTAAATATTTAAATTGAGTGGTTTGATTTTTTAAAATTTTATGTTATTTTGAGTTTTTCAAATAAAAGTTCAACATAGAATCGGTAAAAAATATGTTCATTATTTAAATATAAATATTTAAATTGAGTTGTTTGATATTTTAAGTTTTATTGAAGTGCTTGTTTTGGAGTATTTTTTTTAAATTTTATTTCAATTATTAATAATTATTTTGTGGACAGTGAGAATTTAATCTTTGTAAAATATTTTAGAATATTTTTAGTTATGTAGATAAACTTTTTATTTTGAAATAGCATTTTCATAATTTAATATAATTATCGATAATTATTAGGTGGATGACAAGGATCTAACCTTTATGAAATATTTTAGAATATCCTTAGTAGTAGTCACAAATTAAAGGTTGAGATTTATCTACAAAATAGTTATGTCATTTTTCCCTTTCAATTAAAGTGGTTAATTAAAAAAATTATATATGTGTTGAAATGTGCAACAAATGATGTAATTATGGGTAAAATCTTATTTTTACTTCTATTTAGTTTTGTAACAAGATTCGTAATGAATAAGAGTTATGTAACAAAAGAGAAGCTCATATTAAATTGGTGAATGCCTAAAAGGTTGTATTATGGAGAATCATATTTGATTAATAAATATTTCCAATCCCTTGCCCCATGGTAGTTTCCTTGATACAATGTCAAGGTCTTACCATGTAAAAAGTTCCCGTGTTAAATTATGTGTGATTCAGTTTCATTTTTATGCATTTCTTGCTTATCTATTGAATGATTGAATAGCTCTGTAAACCCTACAACCTTGTTGATTTCTTGAAGCCTTCAACAAGTGGTATCAGAGTTAGAGTTGAAAGTTGTCAAGTAGCTGTTGAAATGAGCAGTTGAAGAAACGTTGTTGTTACAGAGAGAAAGGACGATGCCCTTGCTGCCATTGTGAAGGGAAAATGAGTTGGGATGTCAGTTTCATAAAGGGAGTGGTTAGTTAAGCGAGAGAGTCCAATCAGCCAAAAAGTTATGGAATCACTTATGTCAATGGAAAAATAAACATTCAAAGGGATATTGCATATGTTCATTCCATCTATGAAGGAAGCTTGAAAATACTCTGAATTGAAGTTGAGTGAGTTGTCAGTTGTCAAGGAGGCCAGTTGTCAGTTCTCTTAAGCAGAGCCATAGTTTTTTGAAGAAGCCCAGGAGGATTAAAAGTGAAGGAAGAATGCTCAGACTAAATCTGTGATGGGACCAGCCCATTAACTTATGGATTAAAGTTAATTAAACAATGATTAATATTTTGGATCAGGTCAAAGAAATCATAGTTAGCATTAAACAGTTGATTAGCGCAGGTATTTTTTGGTTTTGGATTGATGGCGTAGTTATTGCTGGTACATTGGTAGGTGAGAGGGGACACCTATCCTTGCCTCGGTCTTCACCCTCCGCGCTTTGACTATACTCCTCCTTCCCGCTTTTCACTTGTCACTTTGGTGCTTTGTTTTTGCTCTGCTCGTGGTGAGGGTTTGTGAGAGTTTGTCCACAACTGTGTCAAGTTTCGTAATGGCGCCTTGTCCGCACCTAGTTATGGATTCATCTTCCTGGTTTATTACTCTTTTTCATGGACGCTAATATTTCTATTGTTCTCTTGACCTTCTCTGTATATATTACTCTGGTTGCATTTCCGGTTAATTTGTTGTTAACTCTCTATGGGTTTTAGGTTGCGGTCACAACGGACCCCTGTGCTTGGCTTTGACTGGTACTGGCAAGGTAAGTCCTTTCCTTCCTTGCTATAGTTATTTACTCAATTTTACTGTGGTACTAAGGGTGGCTACTCCTTGTGAGCAGGGCTCCCTCTTGTGGCTGTGACCGAGTTTCGAATTCGTTCCGCCGATGCTTTCTATCCTTCTGGTAAGTTAAGTTATGGACTTTACTTCCACTACTCGTCACTAGTTCTCACAACTTGTTTTTGGAATGCAAACACTAATATGTCTCTGTTGTCCCCTTTGCAGGTTGGGGTTGGCTCCAAATTGAGTTGCTGCTCAAATTTCTATCAATGAAACCGGTAGGGTCATTCTCTGTTATAGTCTTTTTGTTTGTAGACTTCCTTCTTCAGATCCTTCACTGGTGTAGTCTGTTATTAGGTTAGGAATTGAGAGATTTGGTTTCTTGGTCTGTTATTTAACATCCAATTTCCTTCAGGTTCAGGTTGTAAATAATTTCTTCCTTCCGACATTACTGTAGCCATTCAGGGTTTCAAACCCTAGCTTCGCTGTTTGTTTTTCCTGAAGAGGAAATAGTTCCACTTTGTTGTTGCTGGTCTTACGCACTTTACAATTTTATTTGTTTTTGTATGCCAACTTTAAATTATCTATAAAGGAAAAAGAGATATTTGATTACACATGGGTTACCTCTATCATGAATGCAATCTACAGTATTTGAATCTACTAGCTCGCTTCTATGGTTGTTGCTTGCGTCGTGTGTCTAGAACTTGTACTGTTGTTGGGATTACATAATTAGTTCTCATGTTAATGCAATGCTTCTTATTCTCGTCATTCGAAGTTAAGAACTATGTCTCTGTCTGTTAGAAAATATTTCCGGAAATAAAGAAACACATTTCATTGTATAATTGTCATACACAGTAATTAGTGGAAAAAGAAAAGAAATAAAATGAAAGATTGCTTGTCACAGATGGACTCAGATGCTCAGGTTTTTGATAATTATTTACTTTTGTATTCTATTCTTTTTTTTGTGTATCAAACCTTTTCACAAAATGCGGTACATTTGCTTTTGTATTGTTACGATATAGTTACTCAAACTATTTGCAGTTGTTTCTTCAGTTACATTGTTGTTAACCATTTTGTTGTTTGAGTTTTCTTGCTCTATGGAATACATAGATGATATATATATATATATTTTTTAAAAGGAAACAACTGTAAAATAAATAAAATAAAACCAACAGTGTGGTTGTAACCACCTACATCTAACTGTGTTGTTCCTAAATATCCCTTAACTAAATACGAAATAAAAACAAGTCCCTAAACACTGTTTTAATCAACAAACATAAATAAAACCAAATGGTGATGAACCTATCCTCCTTATCTGAGACCGAACATCGGGTCATGGTACCCTCAGCTCGATGCTCCTGCATCAGGCTCTCGAGGTAAGAAAAATTCATGACTCTCATCCATGAGCTTCTCAACTGAATAGCCTACCTGTTGTATTTGTCTGGCATCAAGCCATGAACTATCCTCAATGGGATGGTTCTTCCACTTGACCAGTTACTGTAGGTATTCCTTCCATCGAGTTCACTTGGCCACCTGAGTGTCGAGGATCCTCTCGATCTCAAGCGGCTAAGCTGAAGACATTTGTCTCATCCAAGTCTCACTCCCTTCCTGTGTGTCTCGTGCAGGAAGTGTTGTACTGTCTTCCTCAGGACTGGCAGTATATGGAAACAATTCTGCCACATCGAAGATGGACGAAATGCCTATTCTTGGTGGCAGCTGTAATTCATAAGCATGGCTGAAAATTTCAGAGAATTTTGCAGGGGCCAATCTTTTTGTACTTCAGTTTATTGTATGCACCTCTAGGAAAGTGTTCCTTGTGCAAATGCGCGAGGACTTCATCCCCCACATTAAACTGTACCTCTCGCCATTTCAAATCTGCCCACTGCTTATACTTTTGACTGCTATCCTGCAACTTCATCTTTACCTGCTCGTGTAGGTCATTCATTGCTTTGGCGAAATCTTCTCCATCAGCACTCTGTCTTTCCTGTTGTCCTAGATCTCGTAACTCATGCACTCTACAAGGATGCATGCCATATAAGATCTTAAAAGGACTATACCCCGTGCTGCGATTGGGTGAGTCGTTGTAAGCGAACTCCACCTAGGCAAGTACACGATCCCACATTCGTTAATTCTCCCCGATCAAACTTCGTAGCAGGTTCCCCAAGCTCTTGTTTACCACCTCTGTTTGCCCGTCAATCTGCGGGTGATAAGCAGAGCTGAAACTTAATTGTGTGTCCATCTTCTTCCACCAGGTGTGCTAGAAGTGCCCTATAAATTTCATGCCCCTATCAGAAATAATGGACTTAGGCAAGTCGTATAGCCTCACGATATTTGTGAAAAATAAGTGGGCCACGTGAGTGGCCTCACTGGTTTTTATACAAGGGATAAAATGTGCCATTTTCGAGAATCGGTCTAATGCTACTATCGCAGAATCATAAGCCTGTTGCGTCCTTGGTAGACCCAAGACAAAGTCCAAACTCTCTAAGTCCCACGGTCTACTTAGAACGGGAAATGATGTGTAGAGTCCCGTATTCTGACTATGTCCTTTCACCATCTGACACACTTTACATCTGGTCACAAATCTCTGCACATCCCTTCACATTCTTGGCCAATAATAAAAATGGCTGAGCTGATCTAATGTTTTGTCTATGCCGAAATGCCAGCTAGACCTCCACTGTGCTTCTCCCAAATGATATTCTCTCTCATCGAACAATCGGGAATGCATAATTGTCCTCCTTTAAAAAATAGCTTCTCCTGTAAATTATATTCCAACCATGGATTATTATTTCTCAGCAAAGGATTATGACAAGCTTCATAAGCCTCTTTGAAATTTGCGTCAGTCTGATACAAGTCTTTCAAATGCTCAAAGCCCAGCACTTGTATTGTACTCTCCTGCAAGAGCAAAGCTCCTTTGCTCAACGCATCTGCCACCTTGTTGGCCTGCCCACTAATGTGTTTCAACACAAAAGTGAAACTCTGTAAATATTTGACCCACTTAGCATGTGTTTGATTCAACTTATGTTGTTGCATCACGTATTGCAGTGGAGAATTATCAGAAAATAAAACAAACTCACTCCCCAACAGATAGGGTCCCAATGCTTAAATGCTTGGACGACAGCATAGAATTATTTATCATAATATGAATACTTCTGCTTTCTCTCATTCAACCTCTCGCTGAAAAATGCAATAGGTTTGTCTTCTTGGCTAAGTACAGCTCCAATGGTTGTACTCCTTGCATCACAGTGAACTTGAAAAATCTTGTTAAAATCTGGCAATCTTAGGATTGGTCTTTCTGTTATCTTCTTCTTCAGTAACTGAAAGCTTTTCTCTATTGCCTCGGTCCAACGAAAAGGCTGACTTGCCTTTTTTATAGTGTCCAACATAGGTGCACATGTCTCACTGAAATTCATTATAAATTTGCAATAAAAACTTGCAAACCCATGAAAACTACGTACCTCAAACAGACTTGTTGGGGATGGCCAGTTAATGATTGTTGCAATCTTCTCTAGGTCCATCTTCAACTCATTCTCTGCAATCACAAAACCTAGATAAACCAGTTCTCTTTGAAGAAAAGTAATTTTTTTAAGATTTATCAGCAGCTTATTCTGCTGCAATTTTTCCAGCACACTTCAAACATTTTCAAAGTGTTCCTCGTTAGTCTTGCTAAAATTTAATATATCATCAAGATACACTATCACAAATGTTCTAATGAACTCTTTCAGCATTTCATTCATCAGTCACATAAACGTACTAGGGGCATTACTTAATCCGAATGGCATTAACAACCACTCATACAACCCTTCATTGGTCTTGAAGGTTGTCTTCCACTTATCCCCTTCCCTGATTTGAATCTGATGATAACCACTCTCCATATCAATCTTCGAGAAGTATGCTACCCTGCTCAGGAAACCCATCATATCGTCCATCCGTGGCAGTGGAAATCCATACTTGATGGTAATCTTGTTGATGGCCCTTGAATCTGTGCACATTCGCCATTCTCATCCTTTCCTGGGAGCGAGAACTATTGGAATTGCACAAGGGCGCAAACTCTCCCTTATCAGCCCTTTATCTAGCAATTCCTGCACCTATTTTCTGATTTCCTCATTACCTTTGGGGCTCATCTTGTATATTGCCTTGTTCGGTAGACTTGCTCCAAGTATAAAGTCATATGATGACTTATACTTCTCTTAGGAGGCAATTTATCTGGTAAATCATCCACTACAATATCGTTGAATTCCTGCAACATTTTCTAAATTTCCACAGGAAAATTAGACACTTATGTGTGTAACAACATTGTTTTTTCCCTTCTCACAACAACATAGTTCACTTCACTATCTTCAATCTACTTCAAAAATTGTTTTCCACCCATTAGTAACACTTTCGTCCCACTTGTTTATGCTGCTTCCTCCTCCTTGATGGGCACAAGCCTGTGCTTAATCCCATCTTTGAGAAACTTATAATAGTTTGTCTTCCCATCATGCACTACCTTTCGGTCATACAGTTATGGCCTCCCTAGCAGTATATGACATATGTCCATTGGCATAATATCACAAACAATCGTGTCCTTATACCTGCCAATATGGAACTCAACTTCACACTGTTCGTCACCCAACAGCTGATGGCCTTGCTGCAACCATGATACCTTGTAAGGAGTGGGGTGCTTCAGCTGCTTCAAACCCAAATTCTCTACAATCTCTGTGGAAACCAGATTATCCGTGCTCCCACTGTTGATAATCAACTTGCAGCATTTTTCGTGCGACTTAAAAATTGTCTGGAATAATGCCTTCCTTTGAGTTTGTTCAACTGTCTCCTTGGCTAGTTTCAACAACACTTTATTCAGAACTAAGGCTTCCCTGTTTCTGGCACATTTTCTACTTCCTGGGGTGATGCTTCTGCTTCCTTTGGCTGTGCAATATACGCTCCTCTTTGACCAGCTTGTTCTGCTTCAGGACACTCAAAAGACCTGTGCCCCCACTTGTGGCACCTATAGCACTGATAGGCAGCTCCTCTGCCTCGGCCATTTCATCTTCCTCTCTGATACAACCTTCTACCTCTAGTGTTGTCTCCTTTTTTTGATGCTCCTGAAGTATTGGAACTGCTGCCCTCTTCACTAATATTGGCAGTCCGTCCTCTGCCATAGGATTGTCCTCTTCCTCTACTGGTTCCCTGTCCTCTCCTAGCATTTTGTTTTCTGGTGACCTTCTCCTCTTCCTTCATGGCACTCTTGTAGGCTTCCTCTATATTTTTTGGGTAAAGAATGCTTATCTCATCTAATATTTCCAGTCTCACACCATTTACATACCTTGCTATTTTTTTTGGGGTGTCCTCCATGTAACCAACTCTGAAATTTACCCGGTAGAATTCTCAAGTATATTATCTCACTGTCATCCCTTTCTGCCCCAAATTTTGCACTTGCCGATGTAGTGAAATATGGTAGGCTTTTGGAAAAAATATTCCCTTCAACTTGGCCACCATTCTTGGCCATTTCTTTATTGGCAACTTATTCATCCTTCTTCTTTCCGCCTAGACACTGTCCCACCACAAGGCTACGTGTCCTTTCAACTTTACTGCAACGAACCTAACTCTCTGATATTCGCTGACCTCTTCACACTAGAAATATTTGTCCAATTCGTTGATCCAGTCCAATAGAACTTTTGTCGCCAGGCTACCATCGTAATTTGGAATTTCTGGTTTAGGCTTGCTACTAGCCAATAGGACCGCCCTCAACAATCTAATTTCTGGTCCTTCTTCATCTGATCCATCTATCGCAACTATTGTTTCTTCTTTTCTGTCATCTCCTACCTCTGGATCCCTTCTCCTTCCTGCTTCAACTGCCTCCAATCAGGCAGTGAGGATCCTAATTTCCTCTTGCAATCCTTCGTCTACTGCTCTCTGAGCACCTCTTCGATGACCTCATCTTCCAACTTCCATTTCTCAGGAAAACTCCAAATCCTGCTCTGATACCACAATATGATGGGACCAACCCGTTAACTTATGGATTAAAGTTAATTAAACAATGATTAATATTTTGGATCAGGTCAAAGCAATCATAGTTAACGTTAAACAGTTGATTAGCACAAATATTTTTTGGTTTTGGATTGATGGCGTAGTTATTTCTGGTACGTTGGTAGGTGAGAAGGGACCCTTGTCCTTGCCTCAGTCTTCACCCTTCGCGCTTCGACTATACTCCTCCTTCCCACTTTTCACTTATCACTTTGGTGCTTGGTTTTTGCTCTGCTCGAGGTTAGGGTTTGTGGCAGTTTGTCCGCAACTGTGTCAAGTTTCGTAATGATGCCTTGTCCACACCTGGTTATGGATTCCTCTGCCTGGTTTATTACTCCTTTCTGTGGATGTCGCTATTTCTATTATTCTCTTGAACTTCTTTGTATATATTACTATGGCTTCATTTTTGGTTAATCTGTAGTTAACTCTTTATGGGTTTCAGGTTGCGGTCATAATAGATCCCTGTGCTCAGCTTCGACTGGTACTAGCAAGGTAAGTCATTTCCTTCCTTGCTATAGTTATTTACTAAGTTTTACTATGGTACTAAGGATGGACGCTCCTTGTGAGAAGGGCTCCCTCTTGTGGTTGCGACCCAGTTTCAAATTCGTTCTATCGGTGATTTCTATCCTTCTGGTAATTTTAAGTTATGGACTTTACTTGCACTGCTCGTCACTGATTCTCACAACTTTTTTTTGGAACACAAACACTAATATGTCCTTGTTTTCCCCTTTGCAGGTTGGGGTTGGCTCCAGATTGAGTCACTGCTCAGATTTCTATCAATGAAACCAATAGGGTCGTTCTCTATTATAGTCTTTTTGTTTGTAAACATCCTTCTTCGGATCTTTCACTGGTGTAGTTTGCTACTAGGTTAGGAACTAATAGATTTGGTTTCTCTGTCTTTTATTTAGCTTCCAGCGACCTTCGGGTTCAGGTTGTAAATACTTTCTTCCTTCCAACAGTACTGTAGTTGTTCAGGGTTTCAAACCCTAGCTTCACTGTTTGTTTATCCTGAAGAGGAAATTGTTCCACTTTGTTGTTGTTGGTCTTACGCACTTTACAAATTTATTTGTTTCTGTATGCCAACTTTAAATTATCTATAAAGGAAAAAGACATATTCAGTTACACCTGGGTTACCTCTGTCATGAATGCATTCTACAGTGTTTGAATCTACTGGCTCACTTCTATGGTTGTTGCTTGTGCTGTGTATCTGGAACTTGTATTGTTGTTGGGATTATGTAATTAGTTCTCCTGTTAATGCAATGCTTCTTATTCTCATTGTTCAAAGTTAAGAACTATGTCTCTGTCTGTTAGAAAAGATTTCTGGAAATAAAGAAATGCATTTCTTTGTATAATTGTCATACACAGTAATTAGTGGGAAAAGAAAAAAAATAAAATGAAAGTTTGCTTGTCACAGATGGACTCAGATGCTCAGGTTTTTTATAATTATTTACTTCTGTATTCTATTCCTATTATGGTGTATCAAACCTTTTCACAGAATGCGGTACATTTGATTTTGTATTGTCACGATACAGTTACTCAAACTGTTTGCAGTTGTTTCTTTAGTTACACGGTTGTTAACCATTTTGTTGTTTGAGTTTTATTTCTCTGTGGAATACATAGATGATATAATTTTTTTTTTAAAGGAAAAAATTTGTAAAATAAATAAAATAAACCCAACAGTGTAGTTGTAACCACCTACATCTAACGATGTTGTTCCTAAACATCCCTTAACTAAATATGAAATAAAAACAAGTCCCTAAACACTGTTTTAATCAAAAAACATAAATAAAACCAAATGATGATGAACATCTCCTCCTTAGCTAAGACCTAACACTCGTTCATGGTACCCTCAGCTGGATGCTCCTGCATCAATCTGTTAGAGCAAAAAAGGAAGAACATTGCAGCGACTGAGAAAGGAAAATGAAGAACGTTCAACAACCATCAAAGCCCATCGTGCAGGGACCCTCCCGCTTTCATGTTGAGTAAGAGGGAGAACCTTTAGAACACATCATGTAAATAAATGTTGTTGTGAAATTGACCTATAGAGCCACACAGAACAAATAGCGAAATAAACCTGTAAATTTTTAAATTTGACAAAATTATTGTTGAATGGAGAAAGTTGGTGTATGAGGTTTTTTTTTTAAAGAGGGTTCTATACAAAGTTTTTGTTTTAAATACAAAGAAGGGTGAAGTTTTTTTTAAGAGGAAGAAAAGCCTTAATTTTTTCTTAAACCCTAACTAGAAGATGGAAAATTAGGAAGAAAAATTTTAAAAACCTAGATGGAAGAAGGGAAATCTGAATACTTTTTTAAGAAACCCTATTTAAAAGAAGGAAACATTAGGAGGAAGGATTTGTAGGAAAGAAATGACAAAAATGACAAATTCAAAGTTCGAGGTGGAGAAATTCACCAGCAAGAACAACTTTTCTTTATGGAAATTGAAAGTTAGGGACTTGCTTGTGCAACAAGGGTTGCAAAAAGCGTTAGACGGGGTGAAGAAAAAGCTTGCAAGCATGAAAGATTTAGACCAGGAGGACTTGGATGGTTGAGCTCTTAGTACCATCAGGTTATGCCTCACGGATGGAGTTCTCTTCAATGTTGTTGAAGAAACTTCAACATCAGGTTTGTGGGGAAAACTAGAAACATTGTATATGACCAAATTGTTAACCAACAAAATTTATCTAAAAAGGAAATTGTATAGTCTTCGAATGAGGGAGGTTACAATAATTGTTGAACATTTAAATGTTTTTAATAAACTTATTTACCAATTGTCAGATATGAAAGTTAAATTTTAGGAAGAAGACAAAGCTATCTCTTTGTTGTGTTCTTTGCTCAAGTCATGGGAACAATTCGTAACTTCTATCAGTTTGAGCACAACCAAGTCTTTGGAATTTAATTCAGTTCTGGGAGCTTTGTTAGCTAAAGAAGTATGGAAAAAATTCATTACTAAAACCTCTGCATCAAAAGCCATGGTAGCCAGAGGCTGGTCAAAGTAAAGAGAGGATAAAGCAAGGGGGTCTTCTAGATCTAAATCAAAGGCTAAAAAGTGTGAGGCCAAATGCTAGTACTACAACAAAATTGGACACCTTAAGAAAGACTCTTGGAAATGAAAGGAGTTTGAAAACATAACGAAAGAGGAAAATCAAGTTGATTCAAGTATTATTGATGAAGTTTTATTTACCAAATTGAGTGTAGTAGATGAAGATTTACATGTTTGTAACGTCTCTCAAAATTATGATAATTGGTTATTAGATTCTGGTGCTTTTCGTCACATGAATCTGTACAGAAATTGCTTCACATCATATGAAGTTGTAAATGGTAGTTCTATGTTTATGGGTAATAATGTATCCTATCAGACTGTTGGGATGGGAAATATAAAAATTAAAATGTATGATGATACAATTAGAACATTAATTGGTATTAGACATATACGTAAATTGAAGAAAATTTTGATTTCTTTGGGAGTGTTGGACTCGGATGGTTACACGTTTACAAGTCAAAATGGAGTGTTGAAAGTCTCAAAAGACACCTTGGTTGTTATGAAAATAGAAAAGGTCAGAAACCTTTGCATACTTAAAGGAAGTACTGAGGTCAATGAGGCCGTGTCTGTCTCATATAAAGAAGAAGAAGAAGGTACTCACATATGACATCATCGATTGGGTCACATGAGTGAGAAAGATCTTGAGGTACTGATGAACTACAAATTGCTTCCTGATTTGAAATCCTTGAAGTCAGATTTATGTAAACATTGTGTATGAAAAACAATGTAAAGAAAGATTTAAAACTGGAAGTCATAATAGCAAAGAAATTTTAGGCTATATTCATTCTGATATGTGGGGACCATATCTTATTGTATCTTATGGAGGTGCTTTATATTTCTTAACGTTTTTATGATTTCTCCCAAAAAATTTCGGTCTATATGTTGAAAAAGAAAGCTGATGTATTTAATGTTTTTAAGCAATTTAAATAAATGGTGGAAAAGAAAACCGACAAATCAATTAAATTTTTGAGAACTAACAATGGTGGTGAGTTTACTTCTCTAGAATTTGAATAGTACTGTAAGGATGAAGGAATTGTTAGACATAAAACCGATGTTTATACTCCTCGGAAAAATGGTGTGTTGAACGTATGAATGACACTCTTATCGAAAGAGATAGAAGCATGATCAACACTGCTAATGATGCAGGAGAAAAAGACTTAGAGGGAAAAATTTTCCAACTTATTGCAAAAATACAAAAAAAATCTACAAGCAAAGGAGTGGGATCCTTTAGCCATCAATTTCCATGTTTTTCTAGTTAGCATAGAGATATAATTTAGGGATGAATCATGTTGTAATAAATGCAAAATAGTTAAGCATAGTGGAGGTTCTCGAGGATATGTCCTCGCTGAATAGATACGATTAGTTACGCATAATAGAGGTTCTCGAGGAGGATGTTCCCCTGAACTGATAGTTGTATTAAATAAAGCCCTGTTTTAAGGATCTGGTTGTTAATACGAACCAGTATAAGTGTAATTTGGGTGCTATTGTAATAGGATTTTGACCGCAGGCTTTTGATTTGCATATTTTCAAAGAAAAGGGGTATTTTCTCTGTGTATTGATGACCTTCGAAACCTTTCTGTGCATCTGAATTGTATTGTCTAATAACCTGGTATTTGCATGTGTAATTGGGTTTATTTCTTTTCTTTTGAGTTTTAGATTTATGATTTGGCCTTAATTTTCCAATTAACACAGTGGTTGAAGACCATAGACTATGTTTCCTTCATATTGGTGAGCCTTGGCCTCTTTATTTGCATTTCAGATTTCCACAGACAAAAATTTGTTTTACACAGAGAAATCGTGAAAATACTTAGCCAGAATGGAATTCCGAACTTGAAATTTTATTGTACCATGCTCATACCCTTATCAGGTCCAAACCCTTTATCGCATCGCTGAGTGGAGCGAAAAGACCTTTGGAATTGTCGAAGTCAGAATCTTCGATAGCTCGGACCCAAGATATTATAGGGAGGCTTTGATAGTATATCGGGTCAACGAGTGTTATCACATCGTGGCTCTTAAGGGGGATTGCTTAGTGGGGTTTATTGGAATCACTCATAACGATTACCGATAGCCATGGGCCATATCGCATCGGGGAATCAACGATGATAAAGTGCCAATATTACTATTTTTGTTCCCGAGAGATAAGCCGCCGATATGTATTTAAGCATCAATAGTGTTATTTCATCCCTTTGAAATAAAAGCCCACCGAATGTGTATTTTGCGTTTAAACACATTTCCTTTGGTTTACAACGCAATAAGGTATTTTACACTATTTGCATTAGTTCCATTCAAAAGACCTCCGATAGTGTATTTTTATGATTCCTAGGGAATTATAGTCCCGATAGAGGATAAGGGGCTCTATGTAATAAATATGTGCTCGATAATAAGGGTTGGGGTGATTAAAGATGGAAGAGTGGTGATTTGAAGGAAAAAAGGAAATTGTTATAACAGTTAGTCTAACAATAGATGACTGATACTCCAGTGAGAGAAGAAGAAGGGTTTTAGCCAAAATTAGAAGAAATTATATCAGGATTTGGGCATTTGTCTATATCTCCTGCACCCAGGCCACCATTAGTGGTATCAAAGCAACCTTTTGACACTAAATTGAATCTCAGTAGCGGAAGAAGGAAGGTTAATATGGCTTTCAAAGTTGGAAGAGGATGCGGTAGAAGAGGAAAACCAGTTACCAATGTTGAAGTGATGGAAGTTCTGCAACAGATGCAAGCAAGATTAGAGGCATTAATAGCAGAGAGGAATATAGATGATGGGGACGTTAGTGAGCCTGAGGTTGAAGCTAAAGGAGAGGAGGAAATTGTAGAAGTTACTCCTGAGATGAGATTCTTCAAATCAGTGTTAAGATCCACAGCCAGGCCAAAGATTAAGGTTTCAATATATGAAGGAGGATTAAATCTAGAAGAATTTATAGACTAGATTAATAGCACGGATAAATTCTTTGACTATGAAGAAACAAAAGATGAGAAGAAATTAAATTTTGCTATCACCAAGTTAAAAGGCGATACAGTTCTCTGGTGGGATGGTGTGTAGGCAAAAAGAAAGAGACTTGGAAAGCAACCTATCAAGAATTGGAGCACAATGGTAGCAAAGCTAAGAGGTAAGCTTTTACCAAGTAGTTATCAGCAAACCTTGTTCAGAAAAATGCATAATCTTAGACAGAGGTCTATGACAGTGAAAGAGTACACAGAGGAATTCTATAAGGTAATCATAAGAGCTGGACAAACTCAGGATACCGACGAAAAGGTGGCTTGATATGTGAATGGTCTTAGGATGGACATTCAAGATAAGGCAAGTATATTGTCTCCCAAAACAGTAGAGGAAGCTTATCAGATGGTACTGAAAGCTGAAGAAAAACTCATGAGAAAGCAGTCTGCCAAAGGGAGAGGTACTTTCCAAGGAAGGGGAAGTCAAGGTGGTAGAGGAAGATCTACAAGACCTAAAGATGGAGCTAGCAGCAACTCAACCAAGCATGGTGATGCAAGTGGTAGAGGGAGTTTTTCTAGAGGAAGAGGAGGCAGAGGAAGAGGAAAAGAGGTAAGATGTTACAAATGTAACAAACTGGGACACAGAGCTTTTGAGTGCCTAGAGAATGTAGGAACAAGCTTGAGGAATCCAATTGTTGCTCCAGTTGAGGGAGAAGCACTAACAGCAGCATTGGTAGAAGAAGAAAATATACCAAAGAGAGGAGAATCTTTGGTAATCAATAAAATCTTGCTCAAGCCAGCAAAGGAGATAGCTGAACCATCACAAAGAAAGACCTTGTTCAAAATAGTGTGTAAGGTTCAAGGGAACTGTTGTCAGATGATCATTGATAGTGGCAGCACTGATAATTTAGAGTCTACAGAAGTGGTGGAGAAATTGAAGCTGAAGACAATGAAACATCCAACACCTTACAAGGTGTCATGGTTACAAAAGTGACATTAGCTATTAGTGAAGGAACGATGTTAGTTGGAGTTACAGTTGGGCAAGTATAAGGACAAAATTGTATGTGATGTGATGCCAATGGATGTGTGTCACATATTGCTTGGAAGACCTTGGAAATATGACATAGGATCTATGCATTATGGGAAAAGAAACACCTACAAGTTTGGAAAAGATGGCATCAATCATACGTTGCTGCCCATGAAAGAAGAAGATGCATCAGGAAAGAGTATTGATCCAAAAAATCTGTTACTGGGAGGAAAGGAATACTTGTAGTAGATTGAAGAGAATGAGGTAAATTTCACTATAATTTGCAAGCCCAAGGTAATAATGACTTCCACTAAAGTTTATGATTTACCCATTGAAATTCAAGAAATGTTGGACAACTATTGTGATATCATTGTTGATGATTTACCTAATGAGTTGCCACCCATTAGAAAAGTCAGCCATCATATAGATTTGATTCTTGGAGCAAGTGTACCTAATAAAGTAGCTTACAGAATGACTCCTATAGAGAAGGAAGAGGTTAGGAAGCATGTTCAAGAACTACTTGACAAAGGGCTGATCAAGGAAAGCTTGATTCCTTGTGCAGTATCAACAGTCTTGAGTCCAAAGAAAGATGGAGGTTGGAGAATGCGTACAGATTCAAGAGCCATCAATAAAATCACAATCTGGTACAAATTTCCTTTACCCAGTATTGGGGATTTAATGGATTGCTTGAGTGGGCCAAAGTGTTTTTCAAAACTAGATCTTAAAAGTGGGTATCATCAGATAAGGATAAGAGAAGGGGATGAGTGGAAAACTACCTTTAAGACAAACGAGGGATTCTATGAGTGGAGAGTAATGAATTTTGGGTTATCAAATGCACCAAGTATGTTTATGAGACTCATGAATGAAGTACTTAAAGAATTCATTGGTAAATTTGTAATAGTATATCTGGACGATATATTGGTGTACATTAGGTCTAAGGAGGAGCACATAAGACATCTGAATTATGTGTTAGAATGGCCATAGAAAGAGAAATTATTGTTGAATTTGAAGAAGTGTTCATTCATGAAAGAGGAGCTAGTGTACTTGGGTTTTGTTATTTCTGCTGAAGGGCTGAAGATGGATCTAGAGAAGATCAAGACAATCATGGAGTGGCCTTCACCCAAGAGTGTTTTTGAGGTAAGAAGTTTTCATGGTCTTGTTATCTTTTATAGAAAATTCATCAATAATTTTAGTAAGATCAATGCACCTATTATTGAGACCATAATGAAGGACAAAAGGCCATTTAGATGGACTATTTAAGAAGAAAGGAATTTTCAGCTGTTGAAGAAGAAAACCACTAAAAAGTCTATTTTGGTTTTGCCTGATTTTAGTAAGCCTTTCCAAGTGAAGTGTGATGCCAGCGGAGAAGCAATTGGAGGTGTTTGAAGTTAGGAAGATAAACCTATAGCCTATTTTAGTGAAAAGCTAAATCATTCCAAAAGGAAGTATTCTTCTTATGATAAGGAGTTCTACGCAGTTGTCCAGTCATTAAAGAAATGGAGGCATTATCTAATGTCAAAGGAATTCATCCTTTATTCAGATAACCATGCACTACAATATGTTAAGCAATAGCCAAAACTTAGCCAGAAACATGCTAAATGGGTAGAGTATCTTCAAGGTTTCCATTTTATTTTGAAACATATAAATGACCAATCAAATAAAGTTGCAGATGCCTTAAGTAGGAGAAATATATTACTTCAAGAGAGTCAAATTCAAGTGTTAGGATTTTATTTTCTTAAAGAATTATATGAGAAAGATTCAGATTTTAAAGAGGCATTTGAAACTTGTAAGAATCTTGTTTTGATTGATAGGAGTAAATGGTTGCATTATTTCTTACAAGATGGACTGTTATTTAAGAGAAATCAGTTGCACATACCAAAATGTTCAATGAGGGAGAATTTAATCAAAGAAAAACATAGTGGAGGACTTGCATGACATTTTGACATAGAGAAGACTTTTGAACAGTTGAACAGATTTTATTTCTATCCAAAAATGAGATATGATGTGGAAACGTATGTGAGAACTTGCAGAATCTGTCAATATGCAAAAAGAAGGAGCCAAAACACAGGTTTGTATGTTCCATTACCAATTCCAGATAGGCCTTGGGATATGGCAAGTATGGATTTTGTTTTAGGCTTACTAAAGACTCAAATGGGTAATGATTCAATTTTTGTTGTAGTGGACAGATTTTCAAAAATTGCACATTTTATTCCATGCTATAAAACTAGTGATGCCACTGACATTGCTAATTTTTTTTTTCAAGGAAATAATAATATTGCATGGTAAGACTATTGCCTTAGACAGAGATTCCAAATTTGTTGGACATTTTTGGAGGAAATTATGGAAGAAATTGGGAACTAAATTAAGTTTCAGTTCTGCATATCATCCACAAACTAATGGATAGGCTGAAGTTGTGAACAAAAGTTTGGACAATCTTTTGAGAAGTCTTAATGCAAAAAAACCAAAGCAATTGCGTCAATTGTTGGCACAAGCTGAATATGCATATAATGACTCACCTAACAGGAGTACAAGACAAATTCCATTTCATACTGTTTATGAAATGCATCCAAGAGGAGTATCTAAGTTAAGAAACTTAGGAAAAGATGAGATGAGAAGTGCAGAACGAGAAGATTTTGCTTCAGAAATGCAAGAAATACATGAACAAGTAAAACAACAGTTGCAGGATAGCGACATCAAGTACAAGACCAGAGCAGACATGAGAAGAAGAGATGTGAACTTTGAAGTTGGAGATTCGGTATTAGCACACCTTAGAAAAGAAAGATTTCCAAAGAGGCAGCATAACAAATTGAAGTTCAAGACAATTGGACCATGTTGAGTATTAAGAAAGTTTTCTGCAAATGCATATGAGATAGAACTACCCCTTGATGTTGGAATATCTCCAATTTTCAATGTTGTAGACCTATACAGGTATGAAGGTGAAACTGTAGATGATACAACACAAGATCAAGAGATACAAGAGATTGACTAGGTGAAACAGTTACCTACAGCAAAAGAGTTACAGCCAGAAAGGCTTTTGTACAAGAACATGTTCAAGAAGACTAGAGGACAGGAGTACTTTCAGTATTTGGTAAAATGGAAGGATTCGACAACTGCTGAAGCTACTTGTGTAACAAAAGGCATGCTACAGAAGCTGGGAAGTTATGTAGGGGAGCTCATGGACAAGAGCCCTTGAATAATTTTGTCCTCGGGAGTCTGATGCAGGAGCATAAGACTTAGAGGGAAAAATCTTCCAACTTATTCCAAAAATACAAAAAAATATACAAGCAAAGGAGTGGGATCCACTAGCAATCAATTTCCATGTTTTTCTAGTTAGGATATAGATAGAATTTAGGGATAAATCATGTTGTAATAAATTCCAAATAGTTAAGCATAGTGAAGGTTCTTGAGGAGATGTCCTAACTGAATAGATATGATTAGTTACGCATAATAGAGGTTCTCAAGGAGGATGTTCCCCTGAACTGATAGTTGTATTAAACAAATCCCTCTTTTAAGGATCTGGTTGTTAATAAGAACCAATATAAGTGTAATTTGGATGTCATTGTAATAAGATTTTGACTGCAGGATTTTGATTTGCACATTTTCAAATAAAAGGGGTATTTTCTCTATGTATTGGTCGATCCCAGAGGCGTGGTAACCTCCGAAACCTTTCTGTGCATCAAAACCATATTGTCTGATAACTTGGTATTTGCATGTGTAATTGGGTTAATTTCTTTTCTTCTGAGTTTTATGTCAATGATTCGGCCTTAATTTTCCAATTAACATGGCAGTTGAAGACCTTAGACTATGTTTCATTCATATTGGCGAGCCCTGGCTTCTTTATTTGCATTTCAGAGTTCCGCAGGAAAAACTCTGTTTTACATAGAGAAATCATGAAAATACTTAGCCAGAATGGAATTCTGGACTTGAAATTTTATTGTACCAAGCTTATAGCCTTATTAGTTCCAAACCCTTTATCGCATTGCTGAGTGGAGCAGAAAGACTTTTGGAATTTCCGAAGTCCAAATATCCAATAGCTCGGACCCAAAATATTATACGGAGGCTTTGATAGTATATCGGGTCCACGAGTGTTATCGCATCGCGGGTCTTAGCGGGGAGTGCTTAACAGGGTTTATTGGAATCGCCGATAGTGTTAGTTCCGTTCCCGTGAGATAAGCCTACGATAGTGTATTTAGGCGCCAATAATCTTATTTCATCCCTTTGAAATAAAAGCCCGCCAACTGTGTATTTTGTGTTTAAACGCATTTCCTTTGGTTTAGAGTGCGATAGGGTATTTTACACTATTTGTGTTAGTTCCATTCAAAAGCCTTCCGATAGTGTATTTTTATGATTCCTAGGGAATTATAGTCCCGATAGAGGATAAGGGGCTCTATGTAATAAATATGTGCTCGATAACAAGGGTTGGGGTGATTAAAGAGGGAAAAGTGGTGATTTGAAGGAAAAAGGGAATTATTATAACATTCAGTCTAGCAATAGATGACTAATACTCCAGTGGGAGAAGAAGAAGGGTTTCGGCCAGAATTAGAAGAAATTATATCAGGATTTGGGTGTTTGTCTATATCTCCTGCACCCAGGCCACCAGCTAACGTGCAAAAGGAGTTGTGGGTAGAAGAAGTAGATACATATTGTTATTTAGTTAATAGATCACCTTCAGTTGCGATTAATTTTAAAATTCCTGAAGAAGTTTTGTCAAGTTAGTCTTGTGATTATTCACATTTAGGGATTTTTGGTTGTGATTCCCATGCTCTTATTCCTTAAAAAAATGCTCAAAATTGGATCCAAAATTGAAATGTTATGCTTTTGTTGGGTATGACTATGCAGTGAAAGGATATAGGTTGTGGGGTCCTTCTTCATGGAAGATATTCATTAGTAGAGATGTAACATTTGATGAATCTTCTCTTTTAAAATCAGATGTTGAACAACTTGAACAGGAACAACTATCGCCAAATCAACAAATTCAGTTGGAGGCTAGACCTTTTTTAGAAAGTCAAAAAGGAAGTAGGGACTTCGGAAGAAAAATGTGAAGAAGATGCAAAGGAAATTGTTGATGTTCAAGAACTAGTTCAAGAACCAGTCACTCTAAGAAGGCATACAAGGGAAAGAAAAACACCCAGAAGGTATGAAGATTTTACTTCATCATTTGCATTTATTGCTAAAGGTGGGGAACCTTCTTGTTATTAGGAAGCAGTGGATGATGCAGATAGCAAAAGGTATAAAAAGGATATGGACAAAGAAATGGATTCCTTAGCCAAGAACAAAACCTAGGATCTTGTAGAATTTCTTGAAGGGAGAAGTGTTGTTGGATGCACATGGATCTTCAACTTGAAGTGAAATGTTGATGGCAGTATCGAGAGTTATACGGTGAGGCTGGTTGCAAAAGGGTATTCTGAAGTTTGAAGGTTTTTACTTTCATGAGATTTTTTCACCAATCCTAAAACTTGTTAAAAAAACCTTTCTACATGGTGATTTGAATGAAAAGATTTATATGGAACAACCAGAAGGCTTTGTACAAGGTTGCAACAAAATATTAGTTTGCAAGATCAGGAAATCATTGTATAGCCTGAGGTAGTCGCCCAAGCAATGGTACAAGAAGTTTGAATCCTTCATGGTGAGCTAAAATTTTATTAGAAGTGAGTATGATCATTTTGTATACTTCAAGCATTTCAGTGGCATATTCATTATCTTGGTTTTGTATTTTGACGATATGCTTATTGCAAGAAAAAGCATGGAAGAGATTAATAGGTTAAAGGCTCATCTTTTTAGGATGTTTGATATGAAGGATCTTGGAGCAGAAAAACATATCATGGGCATGGAGATACATAAAGATAGGAAAAATGGACAGCTTTAGTTATCATAGCAGAAGTATGTGGAAAGAGTACTTGAAAATTTGGGTATGAACAATGTGAAACCTGTTAATGTTCCATTATCTTCCCATTTTAAACTTTCTTCGGTTTTGAGTCCTAGAACTGATGAAGAAAAGAAGTATATGTCTCATGTACCATATGAAAATGTTGTAGGCAACTTAATGTATGCGATGGTATCTACAAGATGTGACATTTCACATGCAGTTGGAGTTTTCAGTAGGTTCATGATAAATCCAAGTGAAGAACATTAGTGAGCAGTGAAATGGGGGCTTCGAATTTAAGAGGCACAAGTGACCATTGCATCATTTTTAATGGTAGCGAAGGATGAGTGTGCGGATATGTGGATATTGATTATGCGGGTGATTTGGACAAAAGGAGATCTATTATAGGTTATGTCTTTACTCTTGCAGGTGGAGCAATTTGCTGGATGTCAAAGCTTCAAGAAAAAGTTCCTTTGTCTGCTAACAAGATGCGAGTAAAGAAGAAATTTGGTTAAAAGGTCTACTTGATGAGATTGGAAGGATGCATGAGAAAGTGAATGTATTATGTGAGAGTAAAAGTGCTATTGATTTGGCTACAAATCCAACTTATCACAGCAAGACCAAGCACATTGATGTAAGGTATCATTTTATGAGACATATGATCGATGGCGGAAATGTAGCTCTCAAGAAGGTCCATACATGAGAGAATTGTGTAGACATATTCATGAAGCCAGTTACAGTAGAGAAATTGTGCTTGTGTTTGGCTTTTCTTGGCTTGCAGAAGAGATTATGAATAGGCATGGGAATGGGATTAGGAAAATTGTTGTCAACGTGGAGTTTGTTGAAATGTGATAACAAATGATGTAATTATGGGTAAAATCTTATTTCTACTACCAGTTAGTTTTGTAACAAGATTCATAATGAATAGGTGTTATGTAAAGGAGATAAATCATATTAAATTAGTGAATTCCTGAGAGGATGTATTATGGAGAATCATCTTTGATTAATAAAAATTTCCAATCCCTTGCCCCGTGGAAGTTTCCTTGACACATTGTCAAGGTTTTACCACAAACAAATTTTCCGTGTTAAATTATTGTGAATCGGTTTCACATTTATGCATTTATTTTGTAGTTATTTAATGATTGAATAACTCTATAAACCCTACAACCTTGTTGATTTCTTGAATCTCCAACAATATGAACCAATATGATATGAAATGAGTTATGGGTTTTTTGGACATGTGGTATTGGCAAGCCATGGTAGTGAATAATGTTATTGCAACAAAGGTTATTTACAAGTTAACAATCTCCATGGAGTAAGTGTTTGGATGCCTATTATGGATTGTTTCCTATCAGAATTTATTAGCCATTTAATTTATATGGCTAAGCTTGTAGTATTCATAAATCAATTGTTGAGAGTTGTTAATCTGCTAGAAATCCATTTTTGTATAAACTACTATTAGTTTAACATTGAATAATGCAAGTTATAATGTTTACCTTTGAAAGACAAATATTATAATAAAAATTATTTTTAAACATTTGATTAGACCATAACTTGAAGGTCTTATTGCAACTTTTGGACAATAAAATACCATGTGGATATGTGCCTTAATTTTTTTTCCCATAATTTCTCGATACAACAGGAATATTTTTTCTATGATTTTTAGATATATGAGTTTTTATGCCATGATTTTTAGATATTTGTGCAATCATTTTTTATTGTTAAGCATCACAGCAAACTACAAGAAATTAAAATTCTTAAATAAATACTTACTAGGAGTTATTGCTTTTGTTTTTTTCAACACTTTAATAAGGAGTAAAAAAGTAGATGTGCATACTTACTAGTGCTTATTATACACCAAAATTTATGCAAGTCCTTGCCCTATCATAGGCAATTAATTTTTCTTCAATTTTTCCACTTCATATACCAATTTTCATTTTTTCTAAAAGAATAAATTGTCACTTGAGTGGCACGGGCTAAGCTGCCCCACAACAATGGTTTTCAAAATACTTATGCACTTTTGATTAAATCGATTAATTGAGTGTCATATGAAATGGGTTATGCTTTTTTAGCATGTAGTATTGATAGCCATGGTATTCACCAATGTATTGTAACAAAGTTGGTTTACAATTTAAGGATCTCCATGGTAAAGTCAGGTGAATCTCCATAGTTAATTACATATTTTTTAAATGTACATATGTTTAACCTTTTTTTTCCTTTTTCTATGTTTTTCACTACTCATGGAGATAGGTGACTGATTTCCCTGAAAAGAAAAGAAAGGAAATAATCACTTTTTGAGGCTCAACCATAGTGTGTAACTTGACCAACTAAGTTAATCTTCAATATTATATACATGCATGTATTAATTATTTTTATACTAATAACATAATAT
>APFE031552911.1:24705-60742 GCA_000404065.3 Pinus taeda | reverse complement strand
TCGAGGTATGATTTCTTCAGTTTATAGATATCATAAAATAGTTGGATTTAAAAAGTTTGGTCTAGACAAGTATATATATATATATATATAAAGAGAGAGAATGTTATCCAATTATTATGTGAGGAGGTTTGTTCTCAAAAGGTTACGTGGTATAATGATAAACAATGTATACTTGAAAACTACTCCATATATATATATGTAAAACAAAATACTTGGATTCTACTTCACCTCAAACGGAAACATTTTATAAATAATCAGATTACTCATTCATCGCAATTAAACTAAATCAAACCTATAGAAATCATAATAAGATTGAAATGATAAACATTTGAGTACTAAATCAAATAATTTACAATATGCACTAACTACCACTACAATGCAATAAAAAGTTAATGGTATCGCTTTGGTCATATTTTGTAACCATGGAAGCACATTGCGCTTTTCTAAGTCAGTCATATGAATTTATTCTGATAAAAATTCCTGGTTAAAAACATGGTAAGAATAATTCAATTCCAAACCCGAACTGAATACCTTAAATAAAACCATATGTTAGCTTTGATAAACATTCCTATTTCCGACCAAGTTCCAAAAGGCGATGGCCCTGGTATTCCAATGCGTCGAAAGAATAAGAGACATGTGAAATCATCCCCGCCTCCTACTGCTATTAACCTGGATTGCTCCTTTCTATCCGACATAATTATTAGTCTGCAAAAGAGGGCTCTGGTTGGTCGATGGCATTTCCTGGCTATGGAGGGCGCCCAAATGAGAACCTGGATTGGTTCTAAATGGACTTCTCTATTGGGGTACATCTCGACCATCATTAGACTCATGAATAATTGGTACAACTTCCACTTCCTCCACGACCGTGATTTGGAGATTATCTTGGCTATTCTGTGGGTTTATGAGAGAAGCTTTCTTGCTTTGTATAAATAGTTCATTGGGTTCAATCCCCTCTATTATACCCCTCAGAACAATTTTATTTCGATTAAACTGCCGGGTCTTCCTATTGAACTATGGACTGAGAAGACCCTTGCGGATAAGGGAAATGCAATTGGACGATTCAACTATGTTGACCCTAAGCGTCTCGGGGCCAAGGAAAAGCGGGTTGCTTGGGTTCTTATCGAAAAAGAATTCATAGGGGGTTTCCCTGAACATATAGACCTCTCATGGGGAAGGTCTGATATCCAATAGAGGCTGGATTATTGGGGTGTTCCTTTCAGGTGCACAGTATGTCATCAAAACCAGCCATATAAAATATCGTTGTCCTCGTCGTCTTGGTGGAAATCATAAGGGGAGGTCTCATTCTTAAAATATTCCTGTGAATCACTTGAGAGATGCCATAGAAGATCAAAAATGCCACATAAATCATGATGTTGATTGTGATCCCGGAATTGGGATGGCCATCACTCTTTTCCTCACATTTTTTCCCCGAGACATTCTTCAAGTTTCTCCCTGGAGCGATCTCAATCTATTGAGCTCATCCATAAATATCACAGTCCTAATATGGACGAGTGCAGCCACCACAAAACTTCATCCAAGAATATGTCCCCGAGTCCATCTCATATATCCCCATCGGCAGGCAACCTCTTTTCTCCATCATCCCCGTGCCCCCTGAACCTAGTCAGGATAATTCTTTTCCTCCTCCTTCTTTTATTCCTCATCCCTCAGGGGATTACCCTTCCGCCTCTCATATTACATATATTTCTTCATCTCCAAATTCTCCACCAAATCAACCACCTCCATCTCACAGGATCTCATCCCCCCCCTCGACTTCCCCCTCCTTTCCTTCAAAATCCATGGCTAACCCTAAAGGTAAAGCTCCATGTATCTCTATTACTCCTCTAAATTCTCCTGAATCATCGCCTGGAAATTCCTTTGAATGTGATCTGGATCTCCTTCTCAAACGAGAATCCTTGAAACTTCACCCTCTGATTGTCCATAAGCCTATCTCGTCTCCATCCCCTATTATCAGCCCAACCTCGGCTAGAAATATTACTGTAAGACGTAGACAGAACAGGGGAAGCAGGTACTTCAGGGGCAGGAAGGATAGGCCGGATCTGAATATTTGGGACCTTTCCCTGGTTGACATCCCTATTTCTGAAATCATGCTTAAGTAAATCTTTGATAAGGGGCTGCTTAGAGCATGCATGCTTGGGGATGTGTCCAAATGATTAGTATTCTCTCGATGAATATTCGAGGTCCTGGGGCGGGCCCAAAATTTTTAGCTCTCAAGGAACTTTTCCGATCCTCTAATTCAAATATTCTCCTAATCCAAGAGACTATGCATGAATGTCATGTATCTATATCCTGTTTCAGATGAATGTTTCCCTCATGACATATGGTTGCATCAAGTGTTGCTGGTCTTTTTGGTGGCCTTGCAGCTATGTGGGACCCAAATTGGATCTCGACGGTTTCTTTTAATTGCTTTGCCAGCATTCTCCTTCTTGCATACATTAGGGGTTCTCCGGGGACAATTCACATCCTAAACGTCTATGCCCCGTACAAAGAGCGTATTCCCTTCTGGAATCGCTTTCTAACTTCTGAACTTTTTGAACTTGACTCTCTTTTGATCGGGGGGGATATAAATTGTACTTTTTGTAATGACAAAATATGGGGGAGAGGCAGAAACAATGGTCAGGTGGGTAGTTTATTAAGAGAAGCTATTCTTCAACATAATTTTGTGGATGTTCATCCTACAAAAATGGGTCCCACCTGGGACAATGGGAGACTGAACGATGCATTCCTTGCAAAGAGACTTGATCGATTTCTCATTCATGATCGATTTGGCATCCCATTGGTGAAAATTATTCTCAATTACATTTCAGACCACAGGCCCATATCCATACAATGGAACCTCATTGGTCACAACCATGGTTATCCTTTTAAATTCAATCGAGTGTGGCTTGAGGATGAACATTTCAACAAAATGATCTGAGATTCATAGCATTCCTCTGATGATCATCTAGAATCATTCTTGGATTGTTTGTCATCCCTTCGGAAGGGGGTTAAAAGATGGCAGTGCAAAAAAATGAGATCCAACAGAATTGCTCTGAAGGAGATTAACAAGAAATTGGAAAGATTATCTATTTATTTTAATGCCTCTCATATGTCTCTGGCAGTGCGAACTCAAATATGGAATTTGGAGAAAAAGAAACAAAAAATCCTAGCAATTGATGAGGCTTCCTGGCGATTAAAGAGCAGAGCCATATGGCTCCAAGAGGGTGATAAAAATACGAAATTTTTTTACAGATTTGCAAATAAACGGCGGGTGGCAAATTCTATATGGGAGATAAATAATGAGGAAGGAATCTCGCTCATGTCACAAGAAGCAATCTCTAAGGAAGCAATTAAATATTTTCAGAAAGCATATAGCAGGAATGGGGGCAGTGATTTCGATGACATCTTATGGGGTATTTAGCCATATCCAATCATGTTCGATGGAGAACAAAATGATCTTCTTTATTCTGTGGTTTTTGAGGAGGAGCTATTGGCAACTATGAATTCTTTCAAAATGGACAAATGCCCTGGTCGGGATGGTTGGTTTATAGATTTTTCATACATTTTTTTGATATATTTAAGGCTAATCTTCTCAAAATCGTTGAGGATTCCATGATCAATGGTACTATAAGCTGCAATGTCTCCTCCACATACATTGCTTTAATCTCCAAAAGGCAGAAATCTCTTTCATTCATGGACTTCCCGCCCATATCCCTGTGTAATATTCTATATAAGATTATATCCAAAATAATTGCTGTTAGGATGCAGAATATTTTATCTATTCATTTGACCCCTGAATAACATGGCTTCCTTAAGGATCGAAACATATTGGAGGTTGTTTCTTTCACTCAAGAATGTCTCCATTCTATACATATGAAGAAGACTGATGCTGCATTATTAAAAATAGATCATAAAAATCATACGATTGTATTGATTGGGAATTCCTTAGATGCCTCCTCTCTAAAATTGGACTAAATGGCAAATGTTTCAATTGGATTATTTCCTGTGTGGTGGATGTGAATTATGCAGTTCTAATAAATGGTATCCCTACCTCATTTTTCTCGGTTGCCAGAGGTCTATGGCAGGGTTGTTCTTTGTCTCCACTACTTTTCATCCTGGACATGGACTCCTTAAGTCTCCACATTAAAAGGGTTGTTCTCGATAAGAGATGTAGACCATTGGCTATCAGCAAGGACATTTCCATTTCTCACAATTTTTTTGTTGACGACATCCTTTTATTGGCAATGCTTTGTAAAGTATCATGGATTTGTTTGCATGAAATTCTGGGAAAGTTCCAAAAGGAAATGGGGATGAATATCAATGATGGAAACTCATCCTTCCATCTGGAGAACATACAAGGTGATCTCATTTCCTTCCTCTCCCAACTCTTCAATATTAAAGTTTTTCCTCTCAATGAGGGTATGAAATACCTGGGCTATCATCTAAAACCTATGGGCTACTCCACTGCTAATTGGATGTGGATCCACGATCATTTTTTCAAAAGAATTGCCAAATGGGAATTCAAATGTTTTTCTATAACTAGTAGAGTGATTCTTACTCAAGCTGTTCTGGTTCAAATTATGGTATACTGGGCTCACCTTTTCTTCATTCCTACATCCGTTATTCGGAAGCTTAACAGATTGAATACTAATTTTATCTGGGGTGGTAATAAAGAAAAAAAGAAATTCCACCTATCAAAACTTTCTTTGCTGGCCCGTCCAAAAAAGATGGGAGGTTGGGGCATCATGGACCTAAATCTGTTCCACAAAGCCCTTCTTTATAAATCATTATGGAAAGTTGTATTGGCATATTCTCTATGGAGTAGGGCCATAAAATCTAAGTATTCGGATAACAGAGACATTACTTTCTGGTATAGATAAGGCTCTATCAGAACCTCTCAGGGTTCTGCAATTTGGAGAAGTTTTAGAAAAATAGAGCATTTCTTCTGCCAAAACTTGATATGGAGTTTCTAGTCGGGGAATAGGATCATTATTGGATTGGATGCCATTGCAGGGGGTGATGAAGTTATATCCATTTCACAAAAGCTACTTTGGGCTTTGCAACATAGAGGGATCATATTCTGGAACAGGGCTATTCACAGATGGGATGGATCCATCCCTACATGGAAGTTGGCGTTGGAGCTAGGCCTCAGTGATGAGCTGGCCCTCCAATGAGACTAGATCATTTCGGACATGAGGAACGGAGGTATTTTTCGAACATGAGGAATAGAGGTATTTTTTGAACTGAATCCGAGGAAAAACTAATATGGAAGGGCTCTAGTGGTAGATCGACTGTAGTTGTTAAGCATATCTATATCCAGCTACATCTTGCGGAACAGCATCAATTGCATAGCATCTTCCCATCCACATTTTGGAAAACGGGTTGCCCCCTCAAGATCATCATTTTTTCTTGGCTTGTTTTCCATAACAAGAATCTAACATTGGACAATCTCCAAAAAAGGCACTGGTGTGGGCCTGCCATTTGTCCCTTATGCAAGTCAAACATTGAAAGCAACCTTCACATCTTCCTTTTGGCTGCCCATTTCGGCTTCGGCGGAACCACTTTCCCATCCATCATGGAGGCTTTTGAATGGTGGGGTAACATAAAAATAGACTGGAGACCTATCCCCTTGCTGACTATATGTGCCATATGGAAATGGCGGAACATGGCCCTCTTTCATTCAAAGATGGATAATTATGATATTGTATATGAATCCATTCTCACTCAATGCAATTCTCGTCTTTTCTCCAAAAAAATCCTGAGAATGGGTGGAATAAAGGCTAACTCTCTAGTTCCCTCCGCTGTCCCACGGGCCTATTTTGATGGGGCGGCCCAAAAGGGCTGCTGTGCATGTGGAGTCTATATTATTCCTATGGAGGGACAGCATATTGAAATATTCTGGAATGGAGGCAAAGGGTCGAATAACAAAGATGAGGTTATGGCGCTGGTAGGTCTTCTCACCTTCTGTAATTTTCTCAACATACAAGATTTGCAAATATTCGGGGATTCAAAGGTTATAACCGATCATGCTCGCTCTATTCATGTCATAAAAGATCTCAACCTACTGGGATGGTTGAATAGAATTGAATCATTAAGGAATCTCAGAAAGGACTATACTATCGCCCATATTGATGGGGAAAAAACAAATTTGTTGATTTTCTATCAAAAAAAGGCCTTGCTTTTCAATATGGAGTTTGGATGATGAATATAATAGTGGGAGACAAATCTCACCATATTCAAGAATTCACTATGCCGGGTACATAACTGTCTCACTCCTCTCCAAAAATTTGGTATGTATCATGTCCCCTATTCTATGATCTTATCTATCCTATTTTGGTACTTCAATTTTTTGGTCCTATTTCATCTGTTGATGCCGCATATTTTGCCTCTTTTATTCTAGAACATTTGAAAGAGATTGTAGTCATTGACTATGATCTCGGACTTCCTTATTTATGTCTTATTTTGTCAAAAATCGGCATAACTATGTGTTTATCATAGTAGCATTATGATGTATTGTTTCTTTATCATAATGAAAATACAGCTATCTAGCTCTTTCCATGCCGAGAAAAAAAAAAGAAAAAAAAGAAAAAGAAAAAAAAAAAACATTGATTTCTAAAAAACTAAATACATTTCAGATTAATATATTATTTAGGTTATAAAATAGGTCATTTTTATTTTAATAAATTAAATAAAAATCTCTATATTATCTTAAATACATTTCAGATTAATACATTATTTAGGTTATAAAATTGGTAATTTTTATTTTAATAAATTAAATAAAAACCTATATATTATCTTATAAGACTTATTATGAATTATCAATTAATTTAATAATTATTATTAGTAAATTATTTTATTAATAAAAATAAGATATTTTATAAATTTAAGAATTCAGTTTAAAATCCATATGCTATGTTTCGTATAGATGACAATTTAAATAGGCGATTATTAAATTAGTCAATTCAATAAAATTAGGCACATTTGAAGTCTAAAAACATTATAAGAATAATAGGTTAGTTCAATAAGAATATAAAAAGTTAAGAAACAATATATATTATAAATTTTTAATTTAAATTAAATAATATTTAATATTAAATTATTAAATTAATTTAAAAATTATTATTATTATTTATATATATATATTATATATATATATATAAATTCTTACATCAACAATGCTATGTGCTATGTCATAATTTCTTGTTTATATGATAAGGGACCTCTTCAAGTAATAATTTGATTGTTTACAAAGACTTTGGTAATTTTAATGATTAGGAAAATACTTTGTTCTCCTATTTATTCATGTTTCATGCTAAGGAACATGTTTAGGGTTCAAAAAGTAATTTTTAATTAATAAAATATGTAAATATACATTTTAACTATTTATATCACACATTTAAGATGAGTAAATATATGTATTTGTGTACTCAATTATTATCCCACATTCTAATTCAAACTCTTACATTTTGGTCATTTTTTGGCATATTTCTTAGTCATTTTTACCTGAAATATGGTATGAAATTGTTGGAATGGAAAGTTTGAATTGTGTAGCCCACATAATCTTAGCGCCTCGAAGGATTTTAAGGGTGTTGAATCCAATTATGGATTCAAAACACATTTTAAACAATTAAAAATTACAATCTCACGAAAATTTGTATTTCTACATTCAGGCAAAAAAAACACAACTTCAAACAATTAGAGTATGCATATTATTATACTCAAATGAACACCCTCACTCTAAATTTTAAATGAATATTCCCTTGAATGTGGAGTGGAGAATGAACTATGCATTTGTGCAAAATTCCATGGGTGCATTTCCAATGACTCACCTTAAATTTACCCTTTCATGAAAGAAATGTGTTTCCTTTTTGTATGAGGATAATCCATAGACATATTGCTTATCACTAAGGAGGCTCAAGGTCAGGTCAAAGAGATTTCCGCTATACTCTTAAGCCTAATGCATTCTCCACAATCCACGCTAGGAAAGATAAATGAGTTTTAGACATAGGTGGAGCCCAAAATTTATTAGTTAATAAATACTTTATGGTGTGGGACATCCACCATTTAGCCTAGTCCAATGGGATTTTTGAAATTCATCCTTGTCTTTGAATCACAGGTGAGGATGAAGGTGTGCATGTATGTGACCTCTCTAATTGTAACTATCACATCCTTCTCTTAAGGGGAGGGGATGAAGGCAAGCATTTATAGATAGTAGGTTGCATGAACAAATGCATATGCCTTCATCAACCAACTCCCCACTTTGCCAACCTTTGAAGGGACTCAAAAAAAAATATGCATTCATACATTATAAGGTCAACTTATTAACAACATAATGTTCAATTACTTATGGTTAACAATATTTTGATTGAATACATATATTTTCATTATAAATTAAATATATAATTGACATTCTTACATAATATCATCTCATAATATTAACATTTTTCATTATGTTAGCCTAAATCTTACAATTATTTTTCACATTATTGCACATTTACCCTAAGTTCTAAATCCTTTCCTAGATAGTGAAATGTGAATTTGTGGATTTTCGCCTAAATGTTCCCGTTCACCACCAATCCACCCATCATTTACGCCTAAATGTGCCCCTTCACCCCCAATCCACCAACACATATCCTGTACAGGGGATGAAATTGTGCATCTATAAAAATTGATGCCTTACGCCCTAGTTTCTAGGAGGTAAAGGTAAGCATTTCCTCAAAATAATGTCACACTCCTAATTAGCATTATGATTTATTGGCAATCGAAACTTTCATATGGATGAAATCTCATTTGTGTAAGTACATAACAAACATTCTTATATAACATTATATTTACTCTGAATGCTTATTATCTCACTCTAAACCTTAGTCTTAACCCTCTAGAGTGATCCTCAAACCCAAAATCAATAACCATTAACCTCTTATCTTTAACTTTGAAAATTAAACCCATATTATTAACCATCAATTTTTAGTTTTAAATTTAACTATTAAACCATAAATATTAATTCTTAACTTAGAAATATATCTCTTAAAATTTTACATAATAACATTCAACTTTATATGTATTTACTAAATATTATTCCTCCCACCAATTAATAGTGATATCGTCTCTCTCCCTGATGTATACATTACAAAGAAAAAAAACTTATATTCATATGGAGATAGAGGTTGAAAAGAATATTGGAAAAAAATAGAATATATATATTATATTTTAATTTTTAATTTAATTTTAATTTTAATATTAAATTAAAAATTATATTTAATTTTTAAAAAAGTTCATTTTATCATTTCAAACTTGAAAAAAATAATGTGTAATATTTAATTTAATAATTATTATTTTTTACAATATTTAAATTAAAACACAGCAAAATTCGAAATTGCATTTCTACGTCCTTGTTGAGAATCTTAAAAGAAAAGGCTTATACTCAATATCGATTATAATTGCGATAAAATTTTAACTTCAACGATAGAAATTATCAATAATGTACAACCAACAAAAACTTCATTCAAAAATTAATTACAAATATCCAATGTTTGAGAAGTACGAATGTCAAAATATTAAAACAGTGGGTAAACTATTCAATATCATGAAAAGTATTGATTTAAAAATTAAAAGTTGGTAAACTATTAAATATCATGGACTCATTATCATTTTGGTAAGAAATCAATTAAAATGAATGTTGGAAAAAAATTATTTTATAATAATTTATAACAATTAAGAAAAATGAACCATTTTAATTTAAATATCTAAAATTTTAAATTATAATTAGATTAATATTTCAGAAAATCCACTTTAAATAAAAAAATATTTATATGAATGCTTTTATTGCAATAGCTTAGTATTAATTATCTTGAATTACATTAAATAGAAAATTGTTATTTAATTTTTATAGTTGTTTTTGGTTTATTGATATAATTATTTTTTTGAAATTAATAGAAGTTAATTTAAAAAAAGAGTGGTCTATAAGTTAGATTTTTTTAAAAACTTTTCAGATTATTTTCTTATTTAATTTGTGTAGAATATGAGAGGGATTCATTGAAAGCATAATTTTGATGGATAAACTCTTTACAATCGAATCGCTCTAGGGTTTTTCCAAGTGTTGAATCCATATATTATATATTTTTTGGAATTGATAGAAGCTAATTTACAAAAAAAAGGCTTGTCTATAAGGTATACTTTTTGAAAAGTTTTCTAGTTTATTTTCCGATTTAATTTGTCTAGAATCTAGGAGGGATTCACTGAAATCATAGATTTGATGGATGAACTCTTTACAATCAAAGTGCTCTAGGGGGATTTAATTTGTCTAGAATCTAGTAGGGATTCATTGAAATCACAAGTCTTGATGGATGAAATCTTTACAATCAAAGTGCTCCAGGGTTTTCCCATGTAAACCTTATATAGTCAAAATATCAATTTAAAGAACACAAATCAATATTTAACCACAATTTTTTTCACGAAATTAAAATCCACTAAAAACATGGAAAAATCTCACTTATAAACAACTAAAAAAACTTTTTAACTAAATCTTAAATCATCTCAAATAAAAATTATTATTATTTAATTTTAATCTTCATAAATTCAATTTTAAACCAAACCTTTAAATTAATAAAAAAAATTATTAAAATCTTAAAAGTTAACCATCACTAAATACTTTGTTTGCTGCTTCCTAACCGAACTACATTAAAATAAAACCAAGATCCATCTAAAACCAACCTAAATTACAATTCTTTTATAAATTTGTAAGATTGCAAAAACTCTATAACTAAAAAGAATTAAAATCCAAAAAAGTAACCGATCACTAAATGCTTTGTTTGCTGCCTCCTAGTTGAACTACATAGAGGAAAACAAGATCAATCTAAAAACGACCCGAATTACAATTCTTTTATAAATTTGCGAATTTGCAAAAACTCTATATTTAATGAGTAAGAAAATAATATAAAATGTTTAACAATTAAATATTTCAAACCTATAAAATAATATAAAATGTGTAATAATTAAATATTTCAAACATATAAAACATTATATTTATTTAGGTATTCAACATATAATTTTATTAATAAAAATTGAAAAATATGTAGGAAAAGTTAACAATATATTATTGAAGATTTAAATTAAAATATTATTTTATTAATTTTTATTTGTTAACTAATAGTCAAACTTTTTCTACTTGGAAAAGGAAAGAATTTGTCTTTAGTGCTACTTTTTGGAGATGTGAAAATTTTGATGTGAAATCTTGAGTTGTGTTATTTAAACTAGTTTTTTAATTATATATATGGATTCAGCGCCATGAAAAACCCATAAAGCACTTCTATTGTGCAGTGTTTACCCATTAATCTTATGATTTCAATGAATTCCCGCTAGATTTTATACCAAAAAAATTCACCAGAAAACTTCCAAAAAATCTAATTAAGGACAAGTCCTATTTAAAAAAGTGGTTTATAATGAGTAGTTTTGGAAATCTGACCAACAAATTTCTCACTTCCCCGTTGATGTGACGTCGTCAGAGTTCCCTCGCCCGTCGACGGAGGTCCCTCGCTCGACGCCGTCCGTCAACCCTCCATGTTATCTGGTCCCCATAGCATGCCATTGTTATATGGATACATCATCCATCACCAATGAAATTTGAATTTTAAATTTTCTTAATTCCAGCGATTTTTTTAATTGGGACAGCGTCATGAAATTTGAATTCAAATTTTCTTAATTTCCCCGATTTTTTTAACTGGGACAGCGCGTAGAGGCTCTTGACTTGCCAACATTTAGCTTCTCAATAAAATGCAGAAAAAATTGTTTTACAATAAATATGAATATGCGACGTATTGCAATTAAGGGAATTTCCTGTTCCAAAGCTGGAGCCAGGCCAGATTTTAGTTAAATTACGAGTTTCCACTCTCAATCTTGTCGAGAGGCATATTCAGAGGCATCGATTCTGATTGTCCTGCCTTGATTTTTTTTTGCTTTTGTTTAAACATAAACTACTTAACGAAGGAGATGCTCTTTGATGACTATGTATCTATATTTTTTTTTTATTTCTTTGTATATTTTTTCATGGCTAGTTTGTTTAGTAGGAGATACGGTATATTTTTTATTATTGGTTTGTTTTCTTAGAGAATCTAATTCCAATTCCTGTTAATTGTCAAAATCATCTTTATAAGTGTCTTAGTTCACTTTCACTTGTTTCACTTTAAGGAGTTTAAGTCTAGTCTTTTGTTAATGATATATCCAATGTAATCTTATTTAAGTGATTTATAACATTGAAAAGAGTGGTCCTCTGCTCCATCTTTTTGTTCTTTTCAAATTTTTTCATGGTATTAAAGTTTAGCATGAGTGAGACTTCTTGAGAGAAACAGAAGAGAAGATAAACTAGTTTGCTTAATACACACTGCAATAACATGAACTAAGAGAGTGTAAGGCTCTTTGAAAGAGCAACAAAAGTTTGAATCTGCCAAGTAGAAGTAGAGAAAAAATTAGTTCTTAAAAAATATTATTTTATTATAATCTTATGCACTACCAAAGATAATATATAACAGCATCCCAGCTATTTTTTTAAAGAAGTCCAAAATATACTAAACTGCCTACACGGTAACGCATCAAAAAAAATAATCCACCTGCATTATTAACGCAACCCAGAGATTCAAAAAAAGCGTTAGCGTTACTCAACGACACTGCAAGATCACGTGTTAGTTTAGTTCACTGAAACCGTCCTCCGTCTGATGCGGCCTTTGTTCACCACACGGAGCGTTACCTTTCATATTATAAAAAAAGGAACCAGACAAAAAGAGAGCACGAAATCTGATTGGAGCACGAGGCACAAAGAACATATAAAGTTTGATCGGAAGCGCGGTCAAAGGTTTTTTTCAAAGAACGAGGATATTATTGGGGTTCCTCATTTAGTAAAACATGAATCTGGTCTTTTCCAAAACATGAATCTCGTCTTTTGAAAAGGGTTATTAAAAATGATTTTCATTTTGAAAATTTTTAAAGACCCATGAGTCATTCATTATATTGAAAAAAAATGCCGATCTCCACTTTGGACAAGATTTTAACAGGCGTTGTGGTACGCAAGTAAAGATTTTGTGTAGAAATTTTAGAGAGTTTTTTTAAGGGTATGTAATTTTTTAAGAAGGTGAAGAAGCAAAAAATTTGTTGGGTGATAACAGAGGGAGAGTTGGATTTGTGATGTTCAACTTATGTGTAAAGATTATGAAAAAATGGAAAAGCCAAGAGATCTCTCTTGATTTCAGAAGTCAAGGAAACTAAGGAGGCTTAGGATATCCTTGACAAGAATTTTGGTGTAGATGGGAGTATTGAAATTGAAGAGGAAGGAGGATCTATAGCAACGAATCTACAACGAAATGAAATTTTTTTTGAATCTCACTGTTCTCAGCCACAAGTGGATGATTTATGTGAAGAAGTTGCACAAGGAGCAGTCAAGGAGCACTTAGATGTTCGTGAACCCCATTGTGCACAACCACAAGTGGACGAAAGTTCGGTAAATCCAACAACAGGGCTTGCTAATGAAGATTTGCTAAAACCAACAATAAAGCTTGCTCATAAAATTTTGGTGAATCCAACAACACAGCTTGATGATGAAAATTTGGTGAATCCAACAACAGAGTTTGTTGATGAAATTTTGGTGAATCCAACAACAGAGCTTGCTGATGAAATTTCGGTGAATCCGGAAACAGAGTTTGTTGATGAGATGAAAATTTGGTGAATCCAGCAACAGAGCTTGCTTATGAAATTTTGGTGAATCCAACAACAGAGCTTGTTGATGACAGTGAAAATGCCATTAAGCAATGAATGCTATGGTGAATCCAACAATTAATATTTTTGATGTAAAATTTCATGAAGAATTGTTGGCTAATGATGAATGGTTGCAGGTGATACAACAAAAACATCATATTCACATGATGTTGTTTTGTGAGATAATTTCACTTGAATCTGAAAACCAAGTGGAAGACAAGCTTTTTGCAGCAAGACATGTTACTACAAGAGTGGAAGAGACAAAGACAGAGACAAATACAGAGACATAGACAGAGGTAGAGAAGAAAGCACAACAGAAGGAAGCTCTCATTGTAGAGGAGAAGGAACAAAACTAATATCGTTCTATAAATATTTTTCATTCTAACATTCATTTTCAATGTGTAGGTACACAAAATGATTTTGAAGAAAAGTTAAATTTCCTTTAGGCATGGCTTGCAACACCATGTCTAGATGAGGTTTGCATAGAAGCTCCATAAATGAACGTTGAAGACAGCATGCGTGATGAAGATATTAAGGAAATTTTCAGGTATTGTAGTCCCAAAAAAATATTATTTTATTATAATCTTATGCTACAATAGATTGATGATGAAAAGAACACTACATAAGATAATATGTGGCGGCATCCCACATACGAGTCATTTTTTGAAGAAGTCCACAATATGCTTAAACAAAAAGGAAGGATGGAAGATCTACACCAACAAATGAAGAAATGAGATTTGAAGGATACAACAAGGAGAAAATTTTGAAACAATTTAGAGGCTACAGAATCTAGAAGAAGAGGAGAAGAAAAGTTCAAGTTTTTAAATTGTAAGCCTAGCTAAAACATAAACCAGCAAGTATCTTAAATAAATTTTATGTGGTTGAAATGGGGGTGTTGGAGAATCTAATTCCAACTACTTGCTAGATGTCAAAATTATCCCTCCAAGTGTCTAGTTTAGTTTCACTTAATCCAGTTTAAATCGAGTTTAACTCTAGTCATTTATTACTGATGTTTCCAACGTAATCTTATTGAAGTGATTTGTAATACTGAAAAGAGTAGTCCTCTACTCCATCATTTTGTTCTCTTCAATTTTTGTCATGTTTGATAGGGAACATGGCGCCAAAGACATGTGAGACACATCTTTGATATTAATCAATAAGACTAAGGTTAGTTCTGGATATCAAAGCCACACTCTTGCATAGGGTACGGTGTTGCCCTGATTTGTTTCATTCATTTTAATTTAGAAATGTATCTCATTCTAGTTTCTTTTCCAAATTTATATCATTTTGGTTACTTGCATAAAAAAATGTTGAGGAAAATGAAATTAAAGCTAGTTATAAGCTTGGTGGTTCTTGAGTAGCGCTTTTGGCATGGGTGATCCGGTTACTCAAGTTGTAAAATAAGCAAAGCACATTGGTCAAGATTGTCACATATGAGGAGGAAGGTATGGTAATAAATTTAGGATTTACATTGTAAAAAGCCACAAACGCACAAACTTAAAATCGAGCAGTTAGAGACACTTCTTTATATTTTCATAAATTTTACATTTTGATTGTAAATTTGAGATTTTCTTCGAAAGTATTCATTTTCTTGATCATAATTTGTGGAGATGGATAGATAATAATAGAAAAATTATTTATTTATGAATAAATGCATTTTTGATGAGATATTTTTGGCAAGGTCTTGATCTATATGTCCTCTTTATATATTTTTCTCATTCGATTATAACATTTCCTTTTTGTTTAATTAGACTCAAAAATGCAAAATCCTTGTAGAATATGACAGTAATTCCCACTCTTCCTTTTTCCAAGAGAATGTTGAGATTTTTCTGTTAATTAAATTTGGAAAAAATCTCATGGATATGACAACAATAGGATTTGTTGCTAAATTAGCTCCATTCATTCCTGATGAGGAGTTATTGCATCCTATATTTGTTGCGAGTGAATTTATGATTCAGTTTTCTACTCCAAGCTATAAAAATGTAAGCCCGTAGAGGATATGTGTGCTGAGGTGTGAGGAATTATGTTGTTGTACTCTCCTGTTGAATAATAAGATTGTCAATGCCTCTGTTTGGTGGATGTAGCCCAGATTGGTTGGGTGAACCACGTTAAACTTGTTGTCTTATGATTTCTGATATGCATGTGTGATTTATTTCATTTTCTGTTGTGCATACTGATACTCTGACAATTGGTATCAGAGCCGGGAGCTAGAAGGGGAGGTGGGCATTACGTGTGGTCAAAAACAAGGACGACGAAGGGAAGCGCAGGAACAAAGGTTCCTTTCTGCTCTTCTGCTTACTCTAGTCGAGAGTTCTGAACGTATATTTAACAGAATTCACTGGTTATTTTTTCCAGCGATTTAGTTTCCGTAGGCTTTCACCAGTTTGAGATTAAATGCCACTGCGTTGTGAGTTGATGTAAATCGTTGCATGAAGTGGAATAACAACGCAGCAATGCGCTGGAGGTTAAAGCAGCCGGGAGCTGGAAGATAAACCACCTCGACTTTCTATCCACGGTTGTATTTTTGAGCTAATAAACGTGGAAGCGGTTTGATTTGCAGCGTTCAATGGTGAATCTGCATCGGTCAAAGGTGAGCTGCACGGTGTCTTCACTTATTTCCTTTGACATCAATTATTGAAATGCCGTTGAATTGTTGAAATGTCGTTCAACTGAATCGTTGAACTGTTGGACATCCATTATTAAACTGTTGCTGCTGAAATGATTATTAAACAGCTGCTGGTGAAATGATTTCGAACGTTTTGTGACATTGGTCTTTTTTTGAAAACAAAAAAAAAGATTTTCAAATGGGCGCCTTTGTACATTAAATCAAATGGTCGATTTGAAGTTTTTTATAAAGGTGTTATGAAGTGCCTTTGTTACAAAACAAAAGAAACGATTTGTATGTTTTGTATTATATATGATATTATATGTATATCATATTTTGTTTTTTAAATTGTAATATGCCATGACATGATACGACAGAGGCATTTTATTATAAGGCAAAGGCATCGTTAAATAAAAACCTCATTTATTAAAAGTTGCAATTGGAGATTTTGTGTGACACAAAATGGCAAAAACGCAAAGAGCTCGATTTGAGATCGAGAAGTTCAATGGCAAAAACAACTTCGAGATCTAGAAAGTGAAGATGTATGATCTACTCGTGCAACAAGGCATGGCGAAGGCACTGTTGGGAAAAGCTAAACAACCTTACACCTTGACAAATGATGAATGGAGTGACTTGGATGAAAGAGCACTGAGCAGCATTCGACTGTGTTTGGCGAATGATGTTTTGTTTAGCATCGTGTTAGAGAAAATTGTTGATGGTTTGTGGACAAAGCTTGAAAAGCTGTACATGACAAAATCCTTAACCACTAGGATTCTTCTGAAGCGACAGTTGTACAGTTTGTGCATGAAGGAAGGTACATCTATTACTGATCATTTGAATACCTTTAATACTCTCTTAGTGCAGTTAGAAAGTATAGAAGCAAAATATGAATTAGAAGATAAAGCTATAACTTTATTAGGCTCGTTGCCCGAGTCATGGGATCATTTTGTTACTTCTATAAGTCTTAGTTCATCAGAAACCCTTGAATTTGATGATGTTGTTGGAGCTTTGTTGTCCGAAGAAATAAGGAAGAGGTCAAATTCAGAAACCTCTACATCATAAGCAATGATGGTCAGAGGTTGTTCTAAAGAAAGACGCTTCAGTAAGCACAACAACTCGTGTTCAAAATCAAAAGGGAAGAAGAGTAAGGTAAAGTGCTGGTTTTGTGGCAAATCAGGACATTTGAAGAAGGACTGTTGGAAGAGACAGCAAACATCCTAAGAAGACTCTTCGAAAGAGAAGAAAGAAGCAAAGACAACAGATACAGGTTCAGCATCCATTTCAGGTATGAGTGGTAAAGTGTTATCGGTTAGTTTGTCTAATCATGATCAACATTCGTTGTTAGATTCTGGTGCATCAAATCACATGTGCATTCATAGAGAATGGTTTAAAACTTATAAATCAATCAATGATGGAGTATTTTACATGGGAAATGATGTCACATGTAAGATTGTGGGAATTGGAAGCATCCAGCGTAAAATGTTTGATGGGACAAATAAAATTCTAACTGATGTAAGACATGTACCTGAACTAAGAAAAAACCTCATTTCACTAGGAGTACTAGACAATAATGATATAAAACTTTTATTCAAGGCGGAGTAATGAAAGTTTATAAAGGAATTTCACTAGTAATGAAAGCAAAGAAGGTTGGAAATCTTTTTCAGTTAGAAGGAAGAACAGAGTCAGATCATGTTTCTACAGTATCTGAAAACGACAGTAATTCTATTCGTTTATAGCATCAAAGGTTGGGCCATATGAGCGAAATAGGTTTTAATATTTTATCTGATTGTAAGTTACTTCCTAATTTAAAGTCTGTTAAGTTAGATTTCTGCAAACATTGTCTATTTGGGAAACAAAGCAAGCAGAAGTTTAAAACTGGAAAACATACTAGTAAGGGAATACTTGATTATATCCATCTGATGTTTGGGGTCCATCTCCTACAACCTCATATGGAGGATCGTCATATTTTGTATCTTTTATTGATGATTTCTCTAGAAAAGTGTGGGTCTACATGTTAAAGAAGAAGTCTAATGTATTCACAGTTTTCAAACAGTTTAGAGCATTAGTTGAAAATATCACTAGAAGAACCATTAAATATTTAAGAATTGACAATGGTGATGAGTTTACTTCAAAAGAATTTGATAATGCCCACTCCCACGGAAATGCCCACTGTCACGATAGATTGGATGTAACATAATATTTCTTAATATTTTAAAAACGATAATTTCCATTTTTGCGATGGTGTGTTTTTCAATTTTAATTTTCCCCTAGTTAAAGAGTATTCGAATGTGTGGTGTTTTAGTTAAAGAGTATTTGTATATGTGGTGTTCATTTTTCAAGTAAATGAAAAATGAATTTAATTTAATATAAATCATATTTTTATTTTAATAGGAAAATTTTCATTTTTATTTTAAGTAAATGAATTTTGAAACCATGTATTTTAAAATATCAATATAAAAAAAAAATCAATGTAATTAATTAATATAAAATTTGGTTTTTATAAAATTATTAAAAATTATTTAAAAATAAATTAAAGTAAATGTATTTAAACATGTGTTTTAACATCAATTTTAAAATTTAAAATCAATTTAATTTTAATAAATATGTTTCCCTTTTAAGGAAATGTTTCAAAATTTAAAAACATTTTAACATTTAAACAAATAATGTTTTTTTTTTAAGGAAGGAAAATGGTTTCTGTTGGTTATATTCTTATAAGTATTTAAAAAATTAATTTAGTATTTATTTTATAAGTTATTTATATTATATTTTTTAATTTTTATTTAGAGATGTTTTAATATTTTATCATTTAACTAAATTTGCTTATTTATTATTATGGTTATAAGTTTAATGTGTTTTTTTATTTTCTCATCAATATTCAAGTTAAAGTATTTTTTAAAATAAAAAGAACTTTAAAATTGAAAATTTATTTGAATGAGTAAAATGGGTATTTTTTAAAATAAAAAAGAATTTTTAAATTGAAAATTTATTTGAATGAGTAAAATGGGTTCATCATAATTGTATTTTTGAATGTAAAAATGGATTTAATTTTTGAACACCTCACAGACACTTGAATTGCATAGACTACATGGTTTAAATTTGAAATTCTGATAAATCTTTCTTTGATTTTAAACATAATTGACCAACATATATATCTAAAAGGGCTAAAATGCAAAATAATAAAACTATTTGAAATGTTTATTTTTCCAATTGCTTTATATAATATATACATAGTTTAGTTTTTTCTCTAAACCATACATAATGCATACATAGTTGGCATAGAAATATTTTACCTAGCATAGACATTTAAACATTTTATTTATGGACCACATTGTCCACACTAAAATTTTGTTTTTCATTGTTAATATATTTCCAAATATGGGTGCAGGGCAGGAGCAAAAGGTTTTTCTCAAGGTTTTTTCTTTGCTTTAGACTCATGGTTTTCTATGGGTTTAGTTGTTTTTCATTTCCATGTCCTTGCAACTTTTTCTCCCTTTTGCTTCTTGTGGCTTCTAGATGTTTTCTCGATCATATGACATGTTGTGTGGCCTTCCATATAGTGGTCCATTAGCATGGAAGAGGAATTTCTCAAGGTTTTTTTCCTTGCTTTAGACTCATGGTTTTCTATGGGTTTAGTTGTTTTTCATTTCCATGACCTCACAACTTTTTATCTCGTTTTCTTCTTGTGGCTTCTAGATGTTTTCTCGATCATATAACATGTTATGTGGCCCGCTATATAGTGGTCCATTAGCATGAAAGAGGAACAACTAGAATTTTTAAGCTGCTTGATACACTCTCCTATTTTCCAATCTCAAGCCAAGTATGATGTGTTAATCACTGGAAGGAATTATCATATCTCATCACATGCTCTGAATTTTCCTCCTACACCCCATATTGATCCTTGCAACCATCTGTGATCAAGATCATGTTAATATGTAGAGATTCGATAATCAATTGAAGGTTAGCATTTAATGTAGGTGGCTTGGCTTAGTCTTTCCCCCTATCTTCTCTATTCACCCTTGGGTAGAATTAAATCAATTATCACCCCTACTCCCTTTATTCACCCAAAATTACAGCTATGGCTTGAGTGACCAGTTGACCCAATCAAGACTATGAGTTGGGGAAACTCCCCGTAGTGTTGTTAAGCATTATTCTCAAACCATGCAACTGTTAGCACACATAGGAGCTCAGAAGTCTCATCAACTAACGAGGATCATAGACAAGAACCATTCCCATCAATTTCCATTCCCACCACTGCCCACTAGTGAAGTCTTTAGGTTGTGTTGAGAATTGGCTGGGGGAGCATGGGGTAGTCCCGTCAAGTGACAAACCAATAAGTGGAATTTTTTCCATTGTCATCATGTTATTAGGATCCGGGATGTCGAAAAAACTCCCACTATAGGAGCTACCTAGCGAAGTGTGACTCGATAACCAATAACCAATAGGTGACGTGGAAGCAGGATCAATGCCCAATGGTGTTCTTGGAGAGGAGAACGGGGGAACTTGATCACTTAAAAGGGTTGACTTGAGTAGGAGGAGGCCGACTAGGCTTCAATGGAACCAAATATTCTAAATTTAAAATTCAAATTTTCTTCTTTTGAAATGAGCATGAAGAACATGCTTTAAAACATTTTTCTTTTGACTTTAACATGAAGAACATGCTTCAAAATAAATATATAAATAAAAATTTACATTATCAAGATTGACCATAGTTACAAAATTCAACACTCCCTCTTAACTAGGGAGGTATTCATAATGACTTATCACATTGATCTCAAGTTTAAATATTCATTAAAGAAGGATCAATATTAAGATAAACATCACCATTAATATCATAATCACTAGCATCATAATCATCTAGGTCAAGCCTCTTCAACTATAATAATCATGGCATTCACTCAATACATATGGTACAAAATCAATATTAGCTAGTCACCATGATCCGAGTGGTGCATCAACCTCATGGTATCTAGACTAGCTCTCACTCACCATCACACAACTAGTGCATATAGTCAAAGTGAAACTCCAAATGGCCTCAACCCAGGCCAAATGCCAAAACAAGCTCACTCTAGAGAGATATTTGAGAATGATGCTAGGATGATACTGCACACTCTAGAAAGAGATTTGACCAACCTCTACGATTATTCTCCAACCAAGGTCTAATTGACATAGGGAGAATATCCTTTGTCGGACCATTTTCCTATATACATCAAAGTGATGCAAAAAATACAACCCTAATGAAATAAGAAATTATTTGTCTACAGGATCATTCTTCCTAATTCAACTCATTATACTCGATATATGGATAAAAACCCTAATTCTGATCAGAGTACATCACAGAGGAAAAATGTCTTTCCACAATCCAATCTAATTTATCAAACCATTCTCCCTAATTTTGGTCAAGGTACTTGACACAGGGATACCGTCCCTAATTTCAGTCTAAATACATGACATAGGGAGTTCTAACCATGTTCATGATGCAATCATTGCTCCCTCTTAATCAAATATGTGTTCTCGATAAGCCCAATCTTGTCGTGCAAGTACACAAACTTCCCTCTAGAAAGAGGCTTCATCAACATATCGACTATGTACTCATTAGTGGAGTTGTATTCGAGCATCATTTCCCATTTGATCACCATGTATGTCATGATACAATCTTGCAAGTAGCCTCCGAAGCCATATTACTTCTCAACTTGTGAATTCAACTATAATATACTTGGCCCTTGCCATATGAAGTGACTTTCTCATTCATGAAATTGTAATTAGATCCAAACTAAGGCAATAAATTCAAACTGAATTTGGGAATCATTGCAAAATCACATGATCCATTATCACATATGCTTTCAGGTCACCTTGACTGATCACTCCCTCTTACATTAATATTCCATCATCCAGGAATGTAAGGTCAACTTTCTTTGAGGTCATAATAGGGCTTTCTGATTTCTCCCTCCACAAATACTCTCTCTAGCACATGAGTCCTTCAACTTCCAATAGAGATAAATAACATAGGATCATCAACTGAGGAAAACACCTTGACATTATCCTCTTTCTCTTTGTTGGAGAACCTTCTAAAATCTTGTTTCCATGTTGCCATTTGTTGCATGCTAGATCTTGAATTCTCTTTTGGCACAATAAATCCATATTTGAAATAATCGCTCCCTTTGAACTTGGGTCTTATTTGGTACAATATCCTTCAAGCATAAATTATGGAAAATCCTCTTATTTTGCTTCATTTGTCCACCTATTCGATTGCTAGGCAATTCCTTCCATTTACTTGCAATCCTTAATAGGAGGTCATGGAAGAACGATTACAACCAAATAAAGGATATAAAGACTAGTAGAATAATAATGAAAATAGCAATAGTAATAATCATATATGAGAGATATATAATATTAAACCATAATCATTTGTAATAGTCAATAATGTTTGACCATAATCAAAGACCCCAAAATCCCTAGGGATTGGATCAATGTTAGAAAGGCTATTAGATTAAGATAATTGAGGAAACATGTTTGGGTTGAAAACACTAGAAGGCACATGTTGAAATCATGCACATGTTCTTTATGGATGCTTAAATTACTATTATGTCTTGTCAAACACCATGGAGAGAATGCAAAGTCTAATAAGTTACGAGAAATTGTTGGCACAAATTATTTGTTGAAATGGTAAAGGAACACATAAGAAACAATGTAAGGAAGAGTATTAAAGTAGGCTCCTCATGTAACATAATGCAACATGGCTAATCATAGCCAACCATTACTATATAATGTATACAACTTTATGTTTTGTCTTGGAAATTTTGCTAATGGAGATGTCATCATAGCTTTCACAGCTAATACTTATAGCTTCAGAAAATTCTCAAATTCAGTTTGAGTTTATGGCCTTAGTTTGGATCTCATTATAATTTCTTGAATGAGTAAGTTACCTTGTATGGGAGGGGTTGAGTAAATTATAGTTGGATTGAAAAGTTAGGGAGTAATATGGTTTTAGGGGCTACTTGCAGGATTGTATCATGATATACATGATGATGAAAGGAGAAATGAAGTTTGACTATAACTCCATTGATGAGTAGATAGCCAATATGCTGACAAAGCCTCTTTCTAGAGGGAATTTTGTGTACTTTTGGGACAATCTTGGAATTGTGGAGAATGCCTCTCTGATTGAGAGGGAGTTATGATTCCATCATGGATATGGTTTCTCCTAGTGTCATGTATTTTGACCAGAATTAGGGACATTATCCCTGTTTCAAGTACATTGACCGGAATTAGGGAGAATGGTATGATAGATTAGATAGCATCATGGACATAAATTCTTCCTGTATCATTCACTCTGATCAAAATTAGGGTTGTTATCCTTATATCGATTAAATTGACTGGAATTAGGAAGAATGGTGTAGTGGACAAATATTTTCCTTTGTAATTAGGGTTGTTGTCCTTATGTCACTTTGACCTGTATAGGAAAATGATCCGACAAAGAATATTATCCCTATGTTGATTAGACCTTGGTTGGAGAATTTCCCTAGAGGGCTCTTAGATCTCTTTCTAGAGTGGGTGAGATCCTCCTAGCATCATGCTCGAATATCATTCTAGAGTGAGCTTGTTTAGGCATTCGACCTAGGTTGAGGCCATTTGGAGTTTCACCTTGGCTATGTACACTAGTTGTGTGATGGTGAATAAGAACTAGTATAGACACCATGAGGTTGAGGCACCACTTGGATCCGGTGACTAGTTGATATTGATGTTGTACCATAGGTACTAAGTGGATGCCATGATTGTTATAAGGCAAGAGGGTTGATCTAGATGATTTTGATGCTAGCGATTATGATATTAATGGTGATGCTTATCTTAACCTTGGCCCTTCCTTATAGAATATTAAAACATGGAAACAACGCGATAAATCATTATTGTTCGACACCTAATCCACTAAGGGTTAAGGTGTGGAAGTGGGACAGTCAAAGGGAGTCCAAGAGACATTGGAAGATGAATCTAACAGTCATAAGAATGCATTATAAATGTACATCTATGTTAATATTAAATGAAATTAATGATCTACCTTTCCTATCTTGTCTATGTTTAACATGGTATCAGAGCACAGGCCATCTTGGGCATTTTCAGATTCTGTTAGCTCTGCATCCTTTCCAGAATTTGTTTGCCATTTATCTATTTATAGAAATATTTGAATGTTGCTATGCTGCACCTAAGCACTCTAGCAGACCATTTTATTACTCTTTGTGAATTTGTATGCATTGAGTGTTCATTGGAATTATGAAAATTGTGCATTGAGACTATTAGTGCTAACCACTAAGTTGAAAAATATGGGTCATAATTCTGCGTTGTTTCTCTCCATGCACTGGAGCTGGGCCAGTTGAGAAGTTGGGAGAGACAGTCGCACTTGTGGAGGAGGTGCTAAACAGAGCCACATCCGAGGAGCCACATTTTCTATACCATTTGTGTTCCCAAATGGTTATGATTTGAAAATACTTGTCAAGTCTACTGCTGCCGATTCCACATTCACTGATTTTTAATTCGTAATTGGATTCTCACACACACCTCTGTCGCTTTCCTTGTTTGGCATATGGTTTTTGTTTTCATAAACTTAGCATGAAATCTTGTGTTGAACGGTACGGTGAGTGTGGACTCGAGTGCAAAGAGTTGAGATATTATGTGAGGTGAAGGATAACACTAAGAGTCATTTTCACGTCATGGTTCGAGTTAATTTTCCATCTCGACCGATGAAAATGAAATTTATGTGGTGGATTTGACGGAATCGTTCCTTATCATGAGTTCAAATATGCAGGGTGAAATGGAATTCACATTTCCACTGGTTCACCTCCCTTCTGTGTAACAGAACTCTGTACCACCCTCTCCATTGTTGACTCCCCTCATATGCACCAACATTTTTAACTTTTAACACATACCGCACTACCATCCCTCCCGCATCTAGTGATATGTTGCCTTCCGCGTGTATTCTCCTTCAACTGGCATGCTGCCATAATGCTGATCCTTTTGCCTATATACTCCTTGGCGCCGCTTTACTGTATGTTGGTCCATTTCACAAGTCCTTTCTAAAGAAGCTACAGACTGCAGATGCTTGTCGCCTCCTCTACGCAATAATCTAGTGTGATTATAGATGCATTGTTGTCAGTGAAAATTATTCTTAGATTGAGGGGTTTTTTATTGTACCTTCGAATTGCAGGTTTTCTTTCACAACATTTTGACCAACGCTCATTCCTCTTCCATCCCCTGAATCACTATCAGTTGCCATTTTCCATAACACTTCTCCCATGATTATCAATAACAACTGCAACAGATGCAAATATAGTACTACACCTTTCATCCTTGACTTTTCTGTTAAGTATCCTTATTGTGTATGCCGAACCCACTATTGTCATTGGGAGGGTCAATCACTTCTGCAAAGACGTTGCAAGTAAAACAAGCTAGGGAGAATTAAAACAATGCGACCAATGTGAATTTTGACTTATCGACCTGTGTATCCAGTCTTTGTTATTTGATACTTATTATCCTGGTGTGGTGATGGAATTCCCTCGAGACATTGGGACTTGGTCTCCTCCAATTTGTAGATGGTAAAGTTGTCGCTAAAATTTTTTAGGCTTCTCAACATTTGTATACGCTTCAGAATGACAAGTAAGCATTGCATTTCAAGGCTAGCGGGGGAATATCGAAGAAGCCACACCATCGTCCATATTTTCCATATTTTGCACACAGGAAAAGTGTATTTGGAATTTACTTCGAAGTAGATTTTACATCGCGGCTCAGTTTATTTAAATTTCTTGAAGATCAAAATCATGTGCCTTATTTAAAACTTGGCACCATTACAAAGGAGAGATACAATAGTGTCAAAAGACTACAAAGACCATATAGGGATGTCAAAGGTTCGAATAGTTATTGGTAGAAAGTAAATGAATATTGCAGCATTTACTTCCCTTTACTATGCTCTCAGCTACATACTAGTTCCAGAAAATCAGTAGAGAGGAACAACAAAGATCAGTCAATATTTGCATATTTATTGGACACTTTATATATTCTGCAACTTGTTTTATTAATTGTTGGGCTTGAATTTTTTGAAAAGTGGCTCCAACTGTTGTTGTAATAGAGTTACTAAATAATTTGATACTCTCTACTATGGATAATACAATCAAAATCGACATGGATTTTCTCGCTGATATTCACAGTTGTTTACAACATGCACAAGAAAATATAGAATTTTTGCATCTTGAATCGCACTTGCAACAAGTGGAGTTACATTAGAAAAGACATCATTCTAAAGTTGTTTTTCTTCAAAATAGTCCTTTGTTTGGGATTGAGACAAATTCCCATCAGTAGCAAAAAATTGTAGATGCAATACCCATTTCAAAGAAGATGTGTAGAAATATGAAAACATTCAACATACACTTCCCAAGCCCAAACAACATGTTTCCTATGGAGGAGACTTCTTTCGTGGGTTTGGAGTCATGTCTTCTTTGCTTTCCCATTTATGTTTATTAGGTATAACTTCAAGTTGTTAGGTTGTGTTTGAAGGAACCATCTTTGAAACCAATTCTTGAGAATAATTTAGAGAAGCGGATGAAACAATATTTTTGTACATTAACAATTTTTAATAAATAAGCCATCACATGATTATCCATGAGAGATAAAACACAAACAAATAGATTTGAAAGTGAAAAACCAAACTAGGTTAAAAATGACTTGAAAGTATTGGTATCAAATCCAATTTATTACATCACTCGGTGAGGACACCAATCCTATGTAAGCACCAACCTATGGGAGACAGTAATTCGCAAAATAAGCACCAACTTAGTAGAATTTGTAGGTGCTAACCTATAGGAAACATTGATCCCCTAATTGAGCACCAACTTAGCTTCAAATTATTTCTTGGATCTATTGTCAAATATTTTTTGGTCCTCAATTCTTCAATGACTTTTAATTTAACCATGAAACCCTTAGTTTTTCACCTTCAAACATGATCATAGTCACTTGTTCGACACTTTCCTTCTCTTCATCTTGAATTATTCACACCTTTTTAATTATTAGTTTGCATTTGTCATTGTTCCTTGTTGTCTACACTTGTAAAACTTTGGTCTACTAATTTAGGGCTTCAAAAGATTCTACACTTGTTATGGATTTTGAGCCTCTTCAAATTTACAAAAATAACTCATGATATGTTTCTTTATTCTTGTACATTTCCCTTTCTCCTTAGGGATTTATCCTCATGAATTATGCACAAAGTAATCACTACTATGGTTAGTTTCTTATGGGTATACTCCTTTAACTCTTACGACTAGCACACACCATAATTCCCACACAATTATGTTCTACATCCACATTTTGGTTTGCAACACAAATTCCCTCCAAGGGCTCAACTTCACTCCACTTTGATAGGCCTACTCCATGTTGGTTTTCCATATTTCTTAGACTGATAATTACTTCCAATGATTTTATTCATTAATTTATCTCATGTCACATTCATCATTAAGAAATTACACATAGAAAATATTGAACAGTAAACAATAATTCTAATAAGATCAAGAAGACATAACCAAATAAGAGGACACCAAATTTATCTTGGGAAGTCCCCAAACTACGAGAGAAACCCAACAACCTTTTCTTGGACAATTTTTTCCACTTAACAAGGAATACATCTATTATTTTCAATCAAAATAAGAAATGAGAATAATCAAAATAAAACCTAGGTCAAACCTTGTCAACCAACATAACAGTATTCTAAAAAATTTAGACACCTCGAGCCTTAGATTTTTTTTCCTTCTCTCCAGCCCTAGATTATGCCTAATTTTTGTCCTTCTCTCCAGCCCTAGATTAGGCCTCAAATTCATCCTTGTTTCTAGCCCTAGATTAAGCCTCATATTAACCCAAAATTGTGTCTTAGATTGGTCTGAAGTTTCTCTCAGAAGTGATCTGAAATCTTCCTCATAATGAGAGTATGAATGGATTATTTATAGTGAATTGATGAGGCTAAATCAGTGTGTTTGTTGGGGTGACATGACTTGAAATTGTGGAGGAGCCTAAATTACATTTGGAAGGAAAGCTTCATAATTTAAAATTAAAATGTTTCTTTATTTGAAGCTGACATAAAGTACAATTTGTATTTGTCAATTTTCTAGGGTTAATACAAATTATGAAGACCGAATGCAGCTAAAAAACTCCAACAGTCCACACCAAGAAATATTTTCTTCTTCTCTACCTGTATAACAAATAATACACTATTCTTAGTTGTGGGTACACTCTATTGTCTGCATAGTCCTTACCATAGGTGTTTCACATAGGGATATACCCTTATTACAAAGAATATACCACAACAAATAAACTCCTTTAATAACTAGGCTCTTCGAAAGTGAAAACACATAATAATTGATTCATTCCTCCATTAAATTGGTAGTTAAGAGAACCACATGGAAATGAATCCACCTCAAGACCTATCATAGAATAGACATATAGATGATTTCAGAAATCCTAGCCTTGCATAGTTTCATACCAGATGTTGGGCACCAAATCGGATTATCTTTCTGTTGCATTTCCATCACCCTTTTTTACCTCTTTGCACTTATTTACCTATGTTTACTATGCTAAATCTGCAAGGTAATTACCCCCTTTTTCTGTCCATTGGAATATTTTATTAATGAAATAAAGTCACGGGGTTTGCTTATTCGCGACACTAAAATGTATGTTTGACTACAGATTCTGGAGAATAGGAACCAATGCTTCAACATCCCGAATCAGATCCACAATTCACAGCAATGACCAGCCATAAAGAGGCCGCACAGCTGGAGTCGTAGATCCTTGAACCATTCTTGGGCCTTTCACTGATCTTCTTTATCTGGTGTTGGTGTTGTTCCAAACTAATGTACATTTCTGGGTATACGGTTACCAGGTTTGGGGAAAGAGGTTGTTCTCCCTTGCTGTGTATAAAAGACAGGTTATTCCTATAATTGGGGGACTCCCCGTCGATATTGTAATTGCCCTTCAGATTAATAAAGTATCATCTATTTTGCTGATCCAATCTTTGTTGTGACTAACGCAGCCCTGATCAGAGAGCTAGGCCCACTCTTCTGATTAGGTGTTGCATCTTTCTGTGTGTGTGTTATTTGTTATTTTATGCTTGTTGTTACAGTTCTTTAATTCTTGTAATCACTTTTTTGGATTTTTATATTTAATTTAGTTTACAACAATGTTTTGAATCTTAATCGCAAACCCTTGGTCGGAACGGATTGTACTTCTAACCCTGCATATACGTTGCGCGTTGCCTTCGAAGGATACGCACTCGGATTGATAAATTAATGTAGGAAAATGGTGAATAGATCGTTCATACCTGGACCCCAATATTTTGGTGTCATTGGCGGGGAGGCTAACAAGGTGTGAACATGATCCGAACCAACCAGAGGGTCAATCTCTCATCCTGGGGAGAGAACGAGTTTTCTCACTCTGCTCCAGGTCCTGAGCGTAGGTGTTCTTTCTGCTTGTTTTTTATTTTTGCTTTCCTATTTTAATTGGGCCACTCTCTTGTCCTAGGGAGGGATGAGTCTTTTGACGCCCTACTCCAGGCCCTGAGTTAGATTTATTTCTTTTAAACCTTTGTGTGTTTTAATTTCGGGAAACCTTAGCTTTTACCTTGGGGAGGGAGGAGTCTTTTGATGCCCTGCTTTAGATCTGGAAGTATTAGGTTTTCTTGGAGGTGTGTGTTTGTTCTTGGTTCTTGTCCTCGGGAGGGAGGAGTCCTTTGATGCCCTACTTCGGGCCCTAAACCCTAGATTCATGTTTTTTTAGCTGTCTCTCTTTTTGTAAGTTCTTTCGTCTTGGGGAAGGAATGGTCCTTTGACACCTTACTTCAAGACTAAAGCATTGTAGGTTGATACCAAGACCTTCCATCAAACCAACATTTGTATGAACAAAGAACCAAATAAGAGGGGAAGAGGAAGATCCCCAAAGAGGGGAGGACCAAACTTGGGAAGAAAGACCTATATCCAGCAAATTATAGCAAAGGTTGAATCAGAAGCATCCTCTCACGCAACCGTGAGACCAGGTGCACAGAGAGTAAAGTCCGAGGGACGATCAGTAGATCAACCAGTGCTTTCTATAACATTCTTTGGTGATTTGACATAGCAGGTCCCTCTAGCAATTGAAGAAACATCCAATAGTATACCTGACCAGGGAAACCTTACACTCGTAATATAAGGGGAAGAGGTCGCAACAAAACATCGACAGGGTCAGACCACTCCAACAAGGGAAAGGAGGTTGTAGCCAAGGGATCAAGTCATCAGGATGCAGGAGAAGGAAACGAAGGGTTACTTGCATCACCAAGGGACCGAGGAAGTGCTACTAAACTAACTCGAATCAGAGTGGTAAGGAATCCTTAACCATCTTCTGTAGAGCTTGTTGAAATTCCCAGCGGTTATCGGAAGATATTTATGGTCCCCACAACTTCCACCATTGATTTTTCGATCAAGGATCTGGGAGCTGGTGCACCCACAAATCCTATTCCATTAGCAGCCTCACCATGCTTTTATGGGATTTTTTCAGAAGAGCCAGACTCATTTTTATTCAAATTTGACATAGTGTGCTGGGGGCATGAATACATGACGGATGCCTAGAAGTTAAAAATTTTCCCTGCTACATTAAAGGGAACGACTTTGCGATGGTTCATGGGCCTTGGAGGAAGCTCCATTTCGACATGGGATGATATGCAAACAACTTTTCTAGAAAAATACCAAGATTACTGAAAATCTCTGAACATCAAGGAGGAACTTTTTAAGTTCACACAAAAAGAAGATGAGAGCTTAGAAGATTGTGTGGAACGGTTCAAGTACACCTTACAGAGGTCAGGTCACTCTGACCTAGATATGGAAATTTTAAAAATTATCCTCCTCCAGGCTTTTCGTGAGGACTCTTTGGAATTATTGAACATCATAGGAAAGGGAGACATCTCCAAGGAAAGCTTCAATGTTATCTGCGAACTATGCATTCAGTGCTCAAGAGGGCTTGTAAGAAACAGACAAGGGATTCGCTCAACAAAGATGTCTGGTGGGGATGCTATGAAGGTAGAAATCAAAAACCTGCTAGATAATTTGAGAACGGATATCCTGAGTACTCTGTTGGCACAAATGGATACGCTACAAGTAAAACTGAAGAAGCTAGAATTAGAAAGGACCATGGTTGTGTTCTGCCTGAAGTGTAGAAAGAAGCATCCAGAGAGGGAATGTCCATTAAACTACATAGAGGAATGCACAATCTATGAGTTAAATCATGCAACAAGCTCATGTCCCTCCTTACCAGGCCTGAAAGCAGTGTTTCAAGGGACAAGAGAAGACATGGAGCAACTGTACCTCATGGGGTCTAGAAAGCCATGACCGCCTCGGCCATCAATGGGAAATCAAGGTATGTACTCAGATCCATCTCAATATTTCAATAATTTCAATATGAATCCTCAGTCCATGCCATATCCTCCCATGTGGCCGCAATACCAGTTTCCACCTTGGTAGCAGTGGAATCCTCAAGCCAGTTCGAGCTCCCCATGGGCTCCAACTTCGCAAGGATCCTCTCCTAGACAGTTTCATTAGCCGATGCCCCAACAACAACTCCAACTTCCCTCTAATGTGCCTCCTGGTAATCAACCTGCCCGTCCTCAGCTTCCAATCCAACCCAACCCGAATCCCAATAATAAGGGAGTCCATCAAACCAACACTCTTAACCTACCTTCATATAACATTTCTACTACAGAGTTGTATGAAATGAATTTGCGATCACGACATACAGTCAATGCTCAACCTCCTCTAGTTGTCATTGAACAACTTGATAGTGAAGGTAAGGAATTAGAATCAATTAATAAAGAACCATAACAGATTGGTAGAAACCAGACGCCTCCTGCAAAACAATATCAGTCTGAACCACCTTATCCCGAGAGACTAACTTTGAGTAAACCAAGCCCTCAAGCTGAATTTGATTTATTAGGTGAATTACAAAAAATATTTGTTAAAATTCGCCTCTTACAAGCTATGAGGGATGTGTTGATACATGCAAAGACTCTCAGGGAACACTGTTCAAAGAAACCTGCAAAGAAATCCAAAGACCCCCTTAATGTTCATGTTATGGCAAAATTGTTAGATTTCATGATGGGAAAATCAATGCTTGTAAAATATGGAGATCCAGGGAACCCAATTCTGACAGTACAAATTAATGGGTTAGAGATTTTGAATGTATTGGTAGACTTGGGTGCTACCATTAACGTTATCACCACTGAAACTATGCATACATTAGGTCTTTGTAACTTGAAACATACACCTACATTGTTGGAATTGGTAGACCGATCTATAGTAAAACCTATAGGGAAGTTAGAGGATGTAACAATTTCAGTGGATTCATGGCATTATCCCATATATTTCCTTATTTTACATACGCAATCTTCAGTGGTCAGCCATCCTCTGATTTTTGGCAGACCGTGGTTGGCTACTACGAATGCTTACATCGGGTGTCATTTAGGGCACATGGTTATTTCAAATGGGCACAAAACTAATAATTTAGTGTTATACCCACCTGTAGAGCCAAACCCATCCATAAAACTAATAGGTAGCAAGAAAAAATTATCTAGGAAAGAGTCTGAAAAGGAAAATGAGGAATTGAGACTAGTCCTCACTATTGGATAGGCCCTTCAGTTAAAAATGGAATCAGAGGATGATGTAATCACCTCTTTCATGGATGATCCTTGCTCTGTTTCAGAGCCAAATGAACAAATCCTAGAATATATCCTAAGCTGTGGGACACAAGAAACTATTGAAACATTAGAAGGATCAAGGGAGCTACCTATTGATGCACTGCATGGAAGCATCCCAGTGGAATTAGAACCAGGAAAAATCTTGAATATTAATCCAAACCTGTCAGAATCCTAGAAGAAGCAACTTGTAGAGGTCCTTCGAAAACATAAAGAAGCCTTCGCTTGGGATTACTCAAACATGAAGGGGATTCCTGCTGATTTATGTACCCATCATGTATTTATTAAGGAAGATTGTTGTCCTGTAAGACAACCTCAGAGAAGAATGAACCCCACATTGAAAAATGTTGTGAAATAAGAAATTCAAAAATTACTGGATGGAGGTTTTATTTACCCCATTTAAAATAGCCAATGGGTTTCCCCATTAGTAATGGTCCCCAAGAAAAATGGTAAATGGCGGATATGCGTGGATTATATAGAATTGAATAAGGCAACGCAGAAGGATCATTTTCATTTACCGTTTATTAACCAAGTTTTGGACACATTGGCTGGCGAAAAGTTCTTCTCCTTATTAGAGGGATTTAGTGGGTATAACCAGATCTCGATACCTCCTGAAGATCAGGACAAAACCACTTTCACATGCCCCTAGGGAACATTCGCATACCGGGTCCTTCCTTTTGGCCCGTGTAATGCAACTACAACGTTCGAGAGGGCAATTTTGGGGATCTTCTCTGATTTGGTGGATGATAGTGTTGAAATTTACATGGACGACTTTACTCCATATGGGGATTCATTTGTAGAAGGGCTGAAAAACTTAGAGAAAGTTCTTGAAAGGTGTATACAAGCACGTGTCTCCTTAAGTATAGTAAAATGCCATATGATGATGGAGGAAGGAATTGTTCTGGGACACTTGCTCTCGGCTAAAGGAATCTAAATGGACCCATCCAAGATAAAGGTAATTATGCTCTTCCAGACACCCAAAACACCCATGCAGGTACGCAACTTTATTGGTTGTGCTGGTTATTACAGGCGTTTTATAGAAAATTTTGCAAAAGTAGCACATCCACTTTTTCAATTGCTAACAAAAGATTCAGATTTTGTGTGGACAGGTGACTGTGATACAGCCTTTACGAAAATCAAGGAATTAGTCTGTAGTGCTCTAATCCTTAGAGGGCCGGACTGGGCATTACCTTTCCATATTCACACGGATGCTTCCCAAGCAGTATTAGGACAACAAGAGGACAGGGTACCATATGCAGTTTACTATGTTAGTAAGAAGTTGGCTCCTGCTGAATTAAACTACACACCGATTAAAAAAGAGTTTCTTGCTGTCATCTATGCCATCAACAAATTCTGGCACTACATTACCGGGTATCCTACCTTTGTACATATTGATCATGCAACTATCAGGTATTTAATGGATAAACCTATTACCCTTGTCGCATTACAAGATGGTTGTTGCTACTACAAGAATTGACATTACTATAGTAGATAAACCAGGGAAGGACAATGTGGTTGCAGATTTCTTGTCTAGCATAGAAAATGATGGTAAGAATACACCAATTGAAGATAATTTTCCAGATGAACATCTTTTTGCAGTTTCTGCTAACACTCCGTGGTATGCAGATATTGCTAATCATCTTGCTACAAGGAAGGTGCCTCGTCATCTGTCATATAAGGAGCAAAGGAAGATTATTCGTTAGAGTACCTGATATTAATGGATGGTAGGATATCTCTTTCATACAGGGGTTGACCAATAGATTCGGCGTTGTATGGCAGAAGATGATATCTATGAGATATTAAAGGCTGCACATGATGGAACCTGTGGAGGAAATTTTGTAGATAAAAGAACAGGTCACAAAGTGCTGCAAATGGGATATTACTAGCCTTCCATCTTTCTTGATGCTCAGGATTATGTCTAAAGGTGTGATAGTTTCGAACAGATGGGACAACCTGGGAAAATAGATGAAATGCCTCTACAGTCCCAGATAGTCCTTGAACTATTCGAGAAATGGGCCATAGATTTTGTTGGACCCTTCGACCCAACTTCTCATCAGAAAGCTTACATCTTGTTCTGCACCGATTATGTGATGAAATGGGTGGAAGCCAAAGCGGTCATGAGAGCAATAGAGCAAGTGGTGGTAGACTTTCTCTTTGAAGAAATCTTTGCCTGATACAGTACTCCAAGGGAAATTTTGTTGGATGGAGGATCACAGCTCACATCTCACATGATAGGGAAGATGATGCAGAAATATGGGGTCAAACATAGAGTGACAACCCCCTATCATCCTCAAGCGAACAGACAAGTAGAGTGCACAAACAAGATATTGGAAAATATCTTGACAAAAACAGTAGCAAGTCATTGCTGGGACTGGGCACAGAAACTTCCAGAAGCTTTATGGGCATATAGAACAACATGGCAGAACACAACTGGGTTTTCTCCATTTGAGTTAGTCTATGGGAAACCCCCTTCTTTCCGATGGAATTTGAGATTAGTATGTTCAGAACAACTTTAGAAGTAGGTCTAGACCTATCAAAAGCATAGAAACACTGACTGGAACAACTGAATGAGTTGGACGAGATTAGATCAGTAGTTGTCTAGAAGACCACTGCTATGCAACAACAGAGAATGAAATGGCATGATAAATTTATCAAAATTAAGGTGTTTCATGTGGGGGATTGGGCATTACTTTATGACTCCTGATTTAAGGATTTCAAAGGCAAGCTTCGCACTCGCTGGATTGGACCATATGTAGTGGATGCAGTGTTCAACAATGGAATGATTAGACTAATTACAATAGCTGAGAATCATACCTCGTTCTTAGTAAATGGACACCATCTAAAACTATACCACCGTCCAGCCTCTAAATATGCCTTTGTCAAACACCTTTCTGGTTCATCTAATTTAATGGTTGTTGGAATAAAGGGCACTCTCACTTTGCTTTAAAAAAATAAAA